>JAAEAF010002965.1:59162-220073 GCA_011037195.1 Triatoma infestans
AGAACCTGAAGGGAAATTAAAGTATATTTTGAATTTAAAAATTTAGTTGAAGGGATTAGAGAAATGTTTATATCGACATGTGGCAATTTCAAATTAATAGTGAGTATCTTGTTAAGAGCTAGAAAAATATTGTTATAATGGAAGTTCTTTGTCTCTTTCAAACTGACGGGGTTCGGATGGAAGTGAATTTGAAAGGACGGTTAGAAGAGTGTATTAACTTGCTCTGGGCAAGTCTTATGTTATCACACTGTTTTGACAAACATAATGGGCGAACGCCCGAAACCAGTCGATGACCAACGAAAGAAACAGGCTGTCACGGAAAATATAGCTGATGCTTTCCAGCCCTGCGGAACCAACCATCACAACATCTGTTACAGACGTTCGTAATGACTGGGAACTAGTTTTATAAACAAAGTACGAAATATAATATGTGGAAATTGTGCATAAATGACGATATGTTAGATATTATTATGAAATTTACATTCGTTTTGACAATAAAAGCAAAAAAGAGCTTTTGGCAAATACGCAGAAAAAATTGTATGTCAAAATTGCGTGAACAATGAAATTATTGTATAATAAAATGTCTTAATTTTGTAGCCTCCATCATTTAATTTTAAAAATAATAAATTATTAAATAAAAAGGACTTTAATTATCCAATTTACAAATACAATATTTTCAAAATGTATTGTGAGGAATGTAAAATAATACTAGATTAAGGAAAACTTTAAAATCTCAATGGAGAGATTAAAAATGAGGAAAAACTTCCATATGTCAAAAATGACACATCATGACCGTTTAGGGTTAAGATCCCTTCTTATGTACCAATATGACAGCAGAATTCAGTTTGTAGAAGACAAATATACATTATAATTGCAAGAAAGAAAATTTGAGCCAAGAAAAAAATTACAGCGAGAAGTACCGTACGTTTTCCAAGAAAGAGTGTGCTTAAAATTACAAGTCTCTAACATGAACCTTTTTCATCCAAGGGTCGCTATTTAAATATAACAGCTCCTTCATAGCTTAGAAAACAAACTCTAATCATGTAAAACAATGCCATGTTGCAATTAGGCATGAGTATTCAACCTTTGTTTTTTTAAACCATAGCATTAACTTCAATAGGAAAGGGATTAGTTCAGTTGGTTAGCGCACTGGACTCCCACGCGGAGGACTGGGGTTCAAGTCCAGCTTGTTGCTGCCCTTAGATTTTTTTTTCCTAGGAACCCCTTCAGCTCACTATCCGGTGATGGAGTGTGTTGTCTGTAACGAGAGACACTCCGGAGGCCGGCAGTGCGCTGAAAAGGCTCCGGGCGCCAATGACCATAGATGTTGACGCGCCTTAAATTTAAAAAAAAATTAACTTCTGAGATGCACTCCAAAAGCTTTATTGCATGCTTATGGCTTTTAGGATATTCACCGTCATTACTTGTATTTTAGCAGATATTTGTTTTTATTCCAACCTGGCAATCACTTAATAAATCATTATCTTTGACAAAAGATTCAAAGCGTTGCAGCAGAATACTAGAGAAAAACTCCAAATTAAAGAATTAATGCAAAGGAAATGATTTGAATAAGTTTATGAAGTATGAGACCTTGATAAGGAAGATCTCAGACACTTAGCAGCTAAACGCTTAATTAAAAATTACAGGTGTGAAGATTATTTGTCAATTATATTCAATAATTGCATAATTGCGAATATATAGGACAATCACATTAAGAGAAAAGCTGGACGTATTTCATACAGATTTTCTTTGGTGATCTTAGGGCCTTGGACAGTAACAATTAAATTGCGGTCCCAAGCACATATTCAATAATTATGTGTTTAAAACAGAAATTTTTATACTATGGCGATGTAATACTGAAAAAGATTGCCATTACTTAAGTTATAATACGCTAATGACCTAAGGCTTCTAAGAAAAATAATAGCAATACTTTTCGTTATAATGATATTTCATTGCCGTCTCTGCCCCTGAGATCTCCCTCCATATTTAAACAAAAGATTTTGTTTTCAATTTTTTTCTGGAAAATTACCTATTTTGTTAAGCAATATGTAATGTATTTTATATTTAAATCAGGAAAATGAATAGATTTACCTGTAATTTGTTTTTTCATTTGATTTTGAACGAAAGTATTAATTAGTGTGGTATTACTTACTTCGTTTTACGCATGTCACTGTTTAGAAATCAACGAATTGAGAGGTTAGGAAGGATTGAAAATTAGGGAGACCTCCTAAAAATAACCTTTTACAAAATGGAGAACTAGATCATGCCTATTAGGTTTTTTTATTGAATTCTTCATAACTGAAAATTGATTGTATTAAAAAGGTTAAAGAGAATTTGTAGCAGGAATTATTGCTTAAGGAAGTTTTTAAGAGTGCCTTTGTGAATGTTAACTCTCTCTACACGAATCTACTAATACATTTACGAAAATGCATTATTCCCTCATTAGGATATCAGTTTTAGCTGCATTATTATTTAATATTAACACCTTAGCTTCCCAGAACTTTCCAGAAGAAAATGAAGATAATGAGTTTGCAGAATTCGAGGATTTCGAAGAAGATGAAGGAAAAGTAGTTATTGAAGAACAAACTACCACGAGTGATCCAAATTTGTTGAAACAAGGAGATCCAGATGACATTTACGAAGCTGATATGGATGGAATTGTTGAGGTACATGTTTTATTTATTAAATTGAATAAAATTATTTGTTGTGGTGGTTGGTTCCGCAGAGCTGGAAAGCATCAGAGACATTTTCCGTGGTAGCCTGCTTCATTTTGTGCAAGTCTGTGTTGTCACACTGTCTGAAAAACGCATCCTGAAGATGGGCGAACGCCCGAAACCGGTCGATGACCACAAAATGAAGCAGGCTACTCACGGAAAATGTCTCTGATGAATAAAATTAACTAGAATATTTACTGACTAGTCATTACTGCTTTCACTGCTATTGCTCTTATTTTGAATCAACTTTAAATTGAATTTTAGGACGAAGACAATGAATTTGAGCATTTCCAGGATGAAGAAGAATTTGAAGGTTTTGACAGTGATCGAGTAGGTTTGGGTAGCAAAGTAGATGACAAAGAAGCACCAAAAATTACTATAACTAAGGTAGTGTAAGAAGTGTAAGATTAATTACTAGTATTAAGGAGTGTAAGAAGAATGTTTTGATTTTCATTGGAAACGTGATAAAGTACATCTTTTTATAATTATTTATTTCAAAATGAAAATAAAAATAAGTTTTGAAAAAACT
Source organism: Triatoma infestans (assembly GCA_011037195.1). Classification (NCBI taxonomy): domain Eukaryota; kingdom Metazoa; phylum Arthropoda; class Insecta; order Hemiptera; family Reduviidae; genus Triatoma; species Triatoma infestans. Next base: position 62,406 of record JAAEAF010002965.1, read on the forward strand.
TTCGAGGCACTTGAGGAGGGAATCTTTGAGATCTTCACTAGAGATTCACTAGCCAAGACCCTTTTAGAATGAAATGATTTAACAGTTAACTTATAAAAGTAGCTTTCAATTAAATTATAGTACCAATTAGTATGATCTCATTGCTTTAACTTGCTTACAATAACAAATGGATCAAAAGCCTGGATTTTGTTTCTGTTTTCAGTGTCATTAATTTTACTTCAATTTGTAGGTTCCTCTGCATTTCCGTTCAAATTGGGATAGCTTTTATTTGGAAATGCTTATGATTTCTGGATTATTTGTGTATTTCATTAATTTTTTCACTGGAAAGGCAAAAAATAGTAAGATGGCTTCTCTTTGGTACTCGACCCATAAGTCAATGTTGGAAGATAATTTTTCTTTAGTGGGTAAGTTTTATGTAATTGTGAGTACTTCCTAGTTTGTCACAGTTATTTTGTTTTTCTTGCATTAGAGGAGTAATTTATTTCATAGGTGATGATGGAAAGATGGAAATAGAACATAGAGGTTTAATCAAGGAATCTGAACATTTGTATACATTATGGTGTAGCGGGCGTACATGCTGTGAAGGAATGTTGGTTGAACTGAAATTTATCAAGGTATCTCAGAAATGATATTAATTGATAATAAATACTTAAACAGAATCCTTTTAAAATTATAAATATTCCTAGAGACAAGATCTTGTCGCGGTAATAGCCCAAATGATGAGGCCTGTAATGGATCAGATACATATTAAAGTGGATATGAGTAAAGATGATATGGATTCCTTTGTATTTTGTGTGGCAAATAAAAAGACAGCTGCAAAACTCGCCAAAGATATGGCTGATTTGGTATGTAGTTTTATGTATATTTTATTATAAAAAGTAATTTTAATCCTTTTTTTTTTAAACTTGCTAATCCAATATTTACGAATGTTTTAAGAGTCTTTTCTGTGGCGAAAGGAAAAGTGGTGAAAAATTAGGTTTACCTTCTCAATTCAGTGTAATGTCTGAAATTGGCGAAGTAAGTTTGGCTATGCTTGATTCTAAGATCACCGCTATACTTAATAGATACACTGATCTCATTGATTATATACACTTCTCCGATCAGTTTTCTGGTCCTAAACAACAAGAGTAAGCTAATATTATTAATATTTATTAAGCTTTATCAGAAAAATTTATCACCTACAGTGTTTGATATAATTATGAAATTATTTTTAGGGAAAGTAATTTAACAAAGTTACCAACTACTAAAAAAGTATTACTCTTTGGTTTTAATATTCCAACAAAAGGACGTTCTGTTCAAGAAGCAATTGAGATGATGAAACCGTTAATGAGCTTAGTTTTTTATTGTATGGAAAAAGTCAAAAGATATAGGGTTAGCAAAGAGGTATGAGGGTCTCCGTTTTGCATTCTATTTGTTCTATCTAAAACAACATTAACAATTTAATTATTTCACTTTAGGGCAAAAATAAAGCAGATAAAAATAGATTAAAAGTAGAAGAGGCTTTCTTGAAGACTACTCACGCTGCAAGGGCAGAAGCAGCTGCTGCTCGCAGAGAACAAAAACGAAGACAGGAAAAAGAAAGAATTTTGCAGGTAATTTAATTTATTTTGAACATATATTAAAACTGTTGATATGTGATTCTAGTTTTATATTTGACTACTGTCTGTTTACTTTCTCGCACTGCCCTTGAAAGAAATATTGTCATCTCGTCAGATTTTACTGGAATATGCTCTCAAAGTGTACAAAAAAAAAGTTTTACAATTGGGTTCTAAACGAAAAATCATTGAATGTTCAATCTCTTGTGGTTAGGATTTTCCAGAAAATTATTCAACCGAATTGGTTAATTACGTTTGCATTAACTGCAGATTTTTTCAATTTGTCATTTTTCATGATTTTCTAAAAAGTACTTTCGCACTATATATATTTATTATATATCTTCCACTAAATCTGAAAATTTCCCCGAAAATTGATTTTATTATGACCTTATTGAAGAAGGTATATTTGACTTCCCCATTTCTTTGTGACTTTTCACTGTTATAAATGGCTCCACTGGCCATATACACAGATAAAAGGATTGTAAAAATACGAGGGTCATTCAATAAGTAACGAGACAAATCGCTGTAGCTATTTGATCAATAATAACTCAAAACGATTTATTTGATCAATAATAAACTTTGGCTACTTTTCAACATATTCCCCAGCAACATTTACACTTGTCCCATCGATCTTCTAATTTGTGGCCTCTGCCATTAAATTCTTTGGGTTGCTCTCGAAGCCACTTTTGCACCTGATTTTTAACTTCATTGTATTGAAAATGTTTCCCACGTAGAGCTTCTTTAAGGGGTCCAAACAAACAGAAGTCCGATGGGGCGAGGTCGGGAGTGTAGGGGGGATGTGGAACGATCTCCCGCCCCACTTTCTTTGTGGGCGTCTGTAAGTTCTCTTGGGACCCATCTGGCACAAGTTTTCTTGTACTGCAGCTTATTGTGAATAATGTTATGGACAGTTTCAACACTCGCATGCACTTCTTCAGCTATTATTATTTTAATTCAAAGATTTATTGGACTCCAGCTATCAGTTCAACAGTAATACGCCTGTTGTCCTGAATTAACGCGTTAATGCGAGATTTGAGGTTGCAACTTCACCAGTCATCCACTTCGTTGCTCGTCACAGACGCTTACATGGCCACTTTTAAACTGTTCTACCCTTTGTAAACGTTCGTACGGTTCATACAATTATTCCCGTACACTTTCAACATTCTTTCATGGATTTCACTACCTTTGATACTCTCTGCAACTAAAAATCTAATCACTGAACGTTGTTCTTCCGAGGCGCCATTGCTCGAGCATTCTCGAGCAGGCTCGCCATTGTTTTTTTTTTTTTTTTTTAATTTAAGGCGTTTCAACATCTGTGGTCATTTGCGCCCGGAGCCTTCTCAGTGCACTGCCGGCCTCCGGACAGTGTTTTCCCGTTACAGACAACACTGTCCATCACCGGGGCTCCTAGGAAGAGAAAATCTAAGGGTAGCACGGCTGGATTCGAACCCGTGATCTCCGCGTTGCTAGTCCAGCGCGCTACCATTGAGCTAATCCCTTCCCTTCGCCATTGTTAACTGAATATATTTGAAGTTACGTTTACCAAATACTCTCGAACAGCTGATGAGAAACTAGTACAAGGATGCCAACTTGATGCACCGAAACTATTGTATTGTTTAAACAAACCGATTCTGAGCTACAACGATTTGTCTCGTTACTTATTGATTGATCCTCTTACAACTAGTGAACTTTGTCAGTCGAAAGTGAAAATACCTAAAAAGCCAAAAAATTTTGGGGTGAAACATTTGCATGATTTTCTTTTACTCTAATTAATAAAAGTGAATCGAAATTTTCTTTAAAATTGTAATGTTACGATTGGTTGGGTTGGCCATACAAATGATGGCGGGATTTTACTTGAATACCTGAGCAGCGTTATGTGGAACGCTTCATGTCAAAACCAAGAAAGCTTGTGCAAATTTACATTTAAACTAACTATTAAATTCAAAGGAATATGCTTTAGGCTGCTTCTTTAATGTTGAAGGGGCATTTGACAGAGTATCGTTAGATGCTCTTGAAAATTCCCTAGGTCGAAAAGGTATACCAGTTTGAATTAACTGGATAGGTATTTATTTAAGGAGTAGAGTTATACAGGCTTCTTTCTATAGGTATGCGCACTGTGGTTGTGGGAGCGGGGAGAGGGTATCCTCAAGGTCTCTCACCAAAGCTATGGTGTGCTGTCATGGATGAACTGTTAACCAGGATGGATTCATCGGGATTTTATGTACAGGCATATGCCGATGATGGTCTTATTTTATTGATGGGGCGATGTCTGACTACTATCTCAGACTTAATGCAAAGTGCCCTCAACATGGTATATGATGGACTGGATAAGGGTCTTTCAATTAATCCCAGTAAGACCCAGGTGATTTTATTTACTAATAGGAGGAAGATCGTAGGATTAAAAGCTCCTAGGTTATTAGGAACTTCTGTTCAGATTTGCAATCGGTGAAATTTCTTGGGTTAGTTCTTGACAGTAAATTAAATTGTTCAGAACATGTTAAGGCACAGCATCAAAAGGCAATTGTTTCCTTTTGGCAATGTCGAAGAATTGTAGTTACAAATTGGGGGATTATGCCCAAGATGATGTTTTGGATTTATGGTATGGTTATTAAACCTAGGTTGTTATATGCGGCTGTGGTGTGGTGGCGTCGCATTGAGATAAGATCCGCTAGATGCTGCTTGAGGATATTCAACGCTTGGCTTGTCTGGCGGTGACCGGTGCGATCCGGACCACGCCTACAGCTGCAATGGAGACTTTATTAGGAGTTCCACCGCTCTTTGTAGAGGTGAAAACTATGGCAATGAAAACCTGATATAGAATTAAACAGGCAGGTTTTTGGCAGGGTAAGCGATATGGTCACTCTACCATTCATCGCGAGATGCTTTTGAAGGTTCCTGTTACAGGTTTTCCTTCTAATAGAATGTTGAAGACTTTTGTTTCCGAGCATTCTTACAGTGCCAGGTTACCCTCTAGGGAAGATTGGTCATGATTGGGTCTGTCTGGCGTGATACCTGATAATTACTTCCGGTGTTACACGGACGGTTCCAGAATGGATGGTAGGTCTGGAGCTGCGGTCTATTTTGAGACCGGAGATCATTTGACAGTATCTCTTGGTGAATGGACCACGGTCTTCCAGACTGAGGTTTATGCTATTCTTTGTTGTGTCTTGGTGAGAGGGTACGTAACACTAACTTAAAAGGTGTTTGTATCTATCTGCTTGGACAGCCAGGCTGCGCTGAAGGCGCTGAGTTCATGTGTCTTCACTTCCAGGTTGGTGCTAAAATCAATTTTTTCAGAAAATGTTTCAAATAAAAGTGATATGTTGTTATCTATGCAGCAAGCATTCCAAATTTTAAGAAAATTGGTTGTATTCGTTTTCGAGAAAATTCCAAAAAAGTCAAAAACCTATTCCGTAAAATCGCACTTCCGGTTACCTGATTTTTCAAATTTAGAATTCTATCAGTGGTTGTAAAAGTATATTATTATTACATTAAAAGTAGTAGAACCACATACATTATTGAAAAGGTACTATATGGAGAACTTGATAGTAAATAGAGATACTCGGGAGAAAAAAAAACCACAGAAACCATTATCAAAAACATTTGTTTGTATTCAGAAACCCTGAAACATGTATTTCCATTGAAAACTCAATTTCGCAAATCTTGCACGATGGCAATACTTCGTCTTACTTGGATTAACAGAAAATATAAAGGTCCTTTGAGTATTAAACCAAATGTTTTCTTTAATTACTTAAAAAAGAAAGTTACATAAAACTCCCAATTGGAAATTGTTAAACACAGTATAATAAGGTCGTATGAGCAATAAACCAGATTATGTGTCTATTATCTATAATGCTTTTTAAAAAAGTTTGCAACTAATATTTCTTTTTTTAGGAGGATGATCCAGAGAAACAAAGAAAGTGGGAAGAGAAAGAAATGAAAAGACAGATGAAGAAGAAAGCACCAAAAATGAAGCAATTAAAAGTGAAAGCCCTTTAATTCTGTTTAAAGTATAAGTAATATTAAGGAAAAAGAAAAAAAAGAAAGTTTCTTCTAGTAGAAATGGTATGTTTTAAGACTGTTATGTGAGCATATATGTGATTGTTACCTTTATTTTTTTTTCATTAATTTATTTTGAACTTTGCTGTTAAAATATGTAGCTGTTACATGTCAAATAATTTATTACAGTTTTTTTAATTATAAATTTAAACAAATACTATTTGTTAAACTTTAGATATTTAAAATTATATAATATTGTAACTCTATCCAAAATTAGAAATTATAACACTACATATTTGTTACAGTTTCCTAGTAGTTGTCGTTTTATTAAAATACTATTAACATAATATTAATATATATATATTTTCAATTGAAAATAGATAATTATAGTTTTGATTTTATATAAATTTATAATGTTCGAAAGGTTAAAAATTGTTTACAATTTTAATGGATACATTTTTTGGTTAAAAATCATCATTTTTTGGAAAATTATTAAAGACAATTATAACCAACTTCGTCTCAGAAGAGCAGTGCTACTTAATTTGCTAATTGCAAATAATTTTATCATTGGGACATTTTATGATTGTTGGTTGTATTACTTCTTGATTATGTAGAAGTTTAAGGAGGCTATATTCTTTTAGTCCTGCTTTTGAGACAAGGCGAATTTGAAATGGGAAAGTCGTAAACATTTTTTGCTGATTAATACATGCCTTTGAGGACAGATCTGTTAATGCATGTCTGAAAAGTTTTGCTTATGAGACAAATTTAATGTGTTAAATAGTAGAATGCACAGAGACTTCGGCTCAAGAAGTAAAAAAAGAAATTATAATAAATAGTAACGAGGGTGAACGACAAAACGAATATGCTCTTAGCAGTCCAGCGTTGCGAACTTATTTTAAATAGATACATTCTTATATACCTGGGATAAATAGAAATAAATAATATAAAAGAAGAAATTAAACTGAAAATAATATGATTTATTTTGATTTGAGTGAGGAAAGGCTTAGTACCGTTGGCCTTCTTTACCGACTCTATTCACAATGGTTTTTACCACGATTCACTTATTCAATTATTCCGTCGGTAATTTTACACAAGAGGCTTCGCTTCCTGTGCGACCTCCACTTCAGGCTCCAAATGTGCCAATATGTCCAGTTTAGTGAACTTTCTTTTTTTTCCTCAAAAGGGTGTTACTGACACTGGAGAGTCGTCGTTCCTCTGATTTGCCTGCTGGTCCGTTCTTTTAATCCCAATGAGCTTTGTCCCCTTAAGCGAATTTATTTTTTAAAAGTATGAACAGTAAAAGGTGCGTTTGAATTCTGAATGTTGGGACCCCATGGGAAGGCCTTAGTCAAATCTGGTCAGAAGACGAGAAGCATATAAAAAAAAATCTTGGGTACATCTTTCTTGCTGCATATTCTAATGAAATAATTTTTTTTTTTTAACGAAGTATTTTTACTAAAACATTAATTGTCATCATTTGTAAGAGGATGCGAAGAGTGGCACTTCCGGATTAATATTGAATCTAAACTTTCCAAAAAAATAAAACAAAAATACTTTCTCCAAAAAATTTTCCCTATTAGTAATCAACTATATATATGTATGTACGCATAAGAAAATTGTTACAACTGTTTTCAAGAAAATCGTGAAACTGTAAAAACAAAACAAAAAAATCAGTTAAGAGCTTTGACTTATTTAGATTTTGACCAAAACTTTGGCTTATGATCCCTTGCTAAAAGGGAACTTTTTATATTGAGGGATCAGCAAACATTATTTCCTGTTTAAATGGAATTTTCAATATCAGGTAAGAATCAGTAAGAGAAAATAAAAAGGATGGCAGAAGGGGTAGCCTTTCCAGGCTTTTGTATATATCTTCTCACTCATTCACTCCTCACTGATATAGGAATATATTTATTTATTGCGCCTAAAAAAATATATTTTAGCAGGGTATACGGCATTTGCTTCATTATATTTCACTGCTTATGAATCTACAGTCTATGCTCAAATATCGTAATGTTCCTACACACTAATGTACTAATTAGTAAAAAGCCTTTAAAGTAGAAATTGTTTGAAGCTTATATGCCCAGCAATGTAACTACTTGGGCAGCGCAAGTATAAAAATAGAGGTGATGTATAGTACTTCCTATCGCCACTGTTTGCGCTGTAGTTAAACAATCTACCACTGGAGTGCTAGTTTCGCAGACTCCTGGAAATACTTTTATTTCCGCAAGGGTAATGAGTAATAAGCAATGGCGAGTAATAATCTGTTTAAAAGATTAAATCCTTATTCCTCTATTGTGATTCACGTAGTGATTAGTGAATAATTATAAATAAAAATGGGTAGTGACTTTTCGCATAAAAAATTAAAGTGACATCTCTCAAATATTACCTAATTATCACAAAAATAATTTCAAAAAATGATAGATTCTTATGATGGAGTCGATTATGCTTTATGGCCGATGTTTAGAGAAGTTGAAGAATATTTCTTGAAGGATATTATTCTGCTGCATATATTTGGTTATTATTAATATTGATGATATTACACAGTTTTTTTATATAACAGGTTTTCGATTAAAAAAATAATACAAAACAAAACTATAAAAAAAAAAATCCCCGGTATTTTCATGTAGTATTGGTTATCAGTATGATGCATTTCGCAGGGAGTACAGGAAACAGTGCAATATTTGTTACACAAGACGATGAAGTGTATGCTGTGGGCGAAAACATTGCTGGTTATCTAGGAATTGGGGATATTGAAAGAACAGATTCACCTATAAGGTTAGATTTACTTTGCGGCAAGCATGTTCTGGGTAAGCATTTTGATGGTACAATAATTTTTTTTAAATAGTTTGTTATTAAATAAAACTGATGAAGTTAAACATAACTTACCTGATAATATGTTTAATATATCTTTAAGGTTTTGCGTCAGGAACTACACATTCTCTGGCTTACACGAGAGAAGGAGAGTTGTACTCATGGGGTGATAATAACCTAGGCAAATTAGGTAATGGCACTATAATTTGTAGAGATAGTCCTGGAAGAGTCTTGCTACCAGAGGGTGTCAAAGTTATCCAGGCTGCTTGCGCTGATCGTTACACTGCAGCAATCACTTCTGAATTCAAGGTGTATTAGAGTAATGATTAAATAATGAAATGTTTGTGAAGATCAACAAATTAAATCCCTGAATACTCATAAATGTTTGTCGGTATCCTATGGCGTAGAGGGAATTGATGTAGGAGTGAAAACACATCTCCTTCGAGAACGTTTTTACATAAATTGTTAGAATTTTCCAAAAACTAGTGAAAAAAAAAAATCATTTAGGTTGTTTGACTTATTTTAATTAGTTAAATTTTATTTTAATTAGATGCGGGGTGCATATTATATTTTCTAAATCAGTAAGAAAACGATGTATTTGTACCAGAGTTGGGTTTGGTAGGGTGGTTATGAAGCACTTTCTTATAAGTCCCAGGACTTTAAATGGCAAAATTATAAAAATATTAATAGGCAGTATGTGCTCCCTTCACGACATCTAATTAAGACCGACTGAAAAAATGGGCTTTTATCATATTTTGATTTAATTTTTCATTAAGATATGAAGTTATCGGAAATAGAAGCCGACAAAGACAGTACAAGAAAAATTCTTGCAAATTATTTGAGTTTTGAATTATCTAAATTATTCGAGTATGAAAAATTGTCAGAAAGATGACTAGAAAGAAAGAGGATAATTGATAGGGATTACACTACCAGCTAATTAAATTTTTTGTTAAACAAGCCGTATTTTTTTTTTTTTACTTGTCTTTCAACTCTATTGTACATTCTCTTGATTGTAATTAGAAAGGATTTTTTCTCCAAGTTTTCTAATTATAATAATTCTTTTTGTAATTATTTGCTTGAATAAGGTTTTATTTCCTTGCTGTTTCTTATTTACTTAGGTTCTCCATTGGGGTGATATAGAATGGAGTAATGGTACTTCTCAAACGCTCCCTTCCCACTTAGAATTTCCTGAAAATGTACAGATTTCCAGTTTATGTTGTGGAGCATTTCATGCTGTTGCATTGTCATCACATGGCCAAGTTTGTATACAAATATAACAGTAAAATACTTGAACTTTCTACCTATCTTTTATTTCATAACATTTATGATGATTCAGGTATATACTTGGGGTTGTGGCGATATGGGTCAGTTAGGTCATCGCCGGATAAGTGACGTGGAAAGGGTTCCACGTTTGGTGGAAGGTCAACTAACTGGCCTTTTAATAAAGGAAATAGCATGTACGATGCTGGCATCTGTAGCACTGACCCTCGATGGACGGGTATATGCATGGGGCCATAATCAAGATGGAATGCTGGGTTTGGACATGGATATAGAAACAATACCCTCTCCACAACAAGTAAAAATAGAGTAAAGTATTTCAAATTTTTATAAGAAGAAATTTTACAAGAATATATAGTTAAACGCGGTTTTAGCATATGCAATACTAGTTGAAAAATGTTTTGGACAATACATCAAACATAGACTACATTCTTCAAATTACACATACGATGCAAGTGTTTTTGGCAGTTTCTGAACAAATAAAGAAGAAAGTAATGTATGGGAACAGTTTGACCGTATAGATAATAGAATGTGAGATTAGATGACTAATAGGGGCAGCCTTAGCATTTTTTACTTATTCAATATTTATTTCGCAATCTATATCGCAACATTTCCTTTTGTATCTTGAACATCCTAAAATTTAATCGCTTACATTTGGTTGTTTTATATATATTTTTGTGGACTACGGGGGTCCGCCTCCCTGGCGCCCAACCCCTCACCCCTTAAAATTCTCATTTATTTATTACAAGGGCTCGGTCCTCTGATACCCTGGGAAGTTGGCGATGCGCAGTATTGCGTGAATGCACTTCACTCAATAATTTTTTTTGCAATCATTTCATTTAGCCATTTTTGAAATCTGTTACCATGGTTACTATAAATGGTATGTTAAATTGCCTAAAACTGGATTGGAATGTGGAGTAACGGCCCAATCCTTGTTATACATCAATTTAAAGATCTAGTCAAAAGCAGGTCACCTCCACCAGGGTTCGAGAGAAAATTCAAAGCCAAAGTCAGCTACGATGCACTATTTTCAAGATATTTAGGAAAATATAGAAAAGTTGTATCAGATTTAAACCTTACTCTAACTTTCTCTGTTAAGTATACGAGTAATCAAGTTTGAGCTTCTAGTTTTATTTTTCTGGGCGGGCACTTACCTCTTAACATTCTCTAGAAAACCCCTCACTATTCTCAAGAAAATTCTGTGTCAGATGGTGTTCAACCGCTTGAAAATCCGGCCAGCTGAATTTGCAATATGAACGCTTTTTATGGTGGCTCCTCCTAGCGTCTTCGGCGCCAACCCCTCACCTCTCTTAATATTCTCTCTTCCTCTCTGTATATATTTATATATATCCTAAAAAATTGATTTTAAAGTGATTCTGGTGGGTCAGAAGGTCCGCTTCCCTCAAAAAGCTCCTTTTATTAAAGACAAACATTTAGTACAAATTATAAATTGAGGAAAATTTGTGTATTATAACTTAGTAAATTGTAGTGAGATGAAGTCGTGTGAATGCTTCACACCTGACTCTTTTAGTTAAGACTGAGGTTAAGATAAATGTTTTCTTGCATTATAACGATTTTATATTTAATTGTTACTACTGTCACTTATTTTGTTTTCATTTCATTTGATTTAATAATTTAATTTGTTCTGTAGATTTGGGAAGTTTATTTTATTTAAGTCGCGTTTGTAAATAAATATTTAATAAATATATAGTTCATGTTCTGCATATAATATTATAACTAGTCCCAATATTAGGTGAATAGACAATTCCTTTATGAAAATATAATTTTTCGAATGTATTAATACAAATTAGCTTATTTATATTTTTTAGTGATAGGGAGATTAAATCAATTGCAGCTGCCAATATGGGTTGCATTATAACTGCTATCACTGAAACTAGTATTTACAAATGGGGCATGACAGGTATGTACAAATTTGTCTTCTCACCTTATAATTCCATTTCAAATTACATATTCTACAATCTATACTTACTTTTGTTAAATTAATTCAGAGAAAACAAGCGGCACTTTTTATGCACAAGTTGACAAAGTTTCGTGGGATATTCCTCATACGGACAAAGTGAATAATAATTTCCCTCGTTCGGTCCAAGTGAATAATATTTTGAACGCCTTTGCAAATAGTCCTACACCGAGATCCAACAGAATTACATTGGAAAAAATTAGGAACAATCAAAAAGAAGAGAAAAATTTATCAGAAGCGGATGATGGAATAGTATTACGAGATATTGGAAATGCCTTGTACAACAATAAGGTTATTATTAGCACCTGAAAATTATAAATTTATCACTTTCTCTTTTTCATTTTGTTAAAAATATTTTGTTTTAATAGGAATATAGCGATTTGACATTGCGGTTATCCGATGGTGTTATCTATGTACATAAATTAATTTTATGTTCATTTTGTGAGCATTTCAAACGAATGTTGGATGGACCCTGGGCAGAAAATGGCAAGTCAGTCGATAATTAATCAGAATGGAAATGATCAATAACTGCTTGAAATTATTTTATTGACGTCACTAATTTGCATACAAACTTTTTTAATTTGAAATGTTTTTCATCACTTCTTAACGTATATTATTATTGCAGGAAGGAGATTGATTTAACAAGGTATAATCCTCAGGCATATAGGGCATTTGTTAAATATATTTACACCGGTAAATTGGACAAAACATTGAATGGATCGCAACTAATTGGTAAGACAAGTTTCACCTTGTGTTGGAAATCATTGTCTCTCATTGAAATATGATCTTTCGGCTTTTAATTAAATAAGGAATTTTTAGCATTTTTTATTCGATTATATATTTCTTTGATTCAGGATTTTAAATTTCACACTTCGGACACTTGTTGTCAGTAAAAAAATCTCTTATGTAACATTGCACAAGTAACCCTTTACAAGTTTTAGTTGCAGTACATTCCTGTAATATATACTAACTTGGCCAGAAGTTTTTTTATTTTATTTACTTATTTATTTCTCATATTGCTTTGGGGGGAAAGTATTTCGATTTTGCCAGATTTTCGAAATGGAGTTTTCACCGGAAATTTATCTCTCAATAAAATTGTTAGCAAATGGTTTGCTTGTGTGAATCAAATATCTCAAATTTTGTTGAAAAGTGCGTGGATCTACTAACGTAGGCATGCTCTGGGATTTGGTGCAGTGTCCGTCTTATAAATGTTATTAATGAGTTTGTATTTAATATTTCTCACTTATATTAGAATATCTGAAACAAAATGTATTTGATGATTCTGGTGGCCGTAAATATGTAGTTCGGGGTATTAAGAACTGGAATAGGTAATAAACAAAATTTTATTTAATGCCAAGGACATATTTTTTTGTCTTTATCATGGCCTAAGTTGGCATTAAAGAAAATTTTCTTTTAATCATCAATGCCGATTTCAATATCCTGCATATATGTTTAGATTACAATATTTATTTTTTATTTTTTAAGCTCTAATTTATATTGAATTGCGTTTCCATCAGAACTGTGCGACATAGCAGAATCATACTTTGAGAATGATCTAAAAATGGTGGTAATTACCAAGTTTCCCAGCTGTCTTACTGAAGAAAATGTAGCTGAACTTTATTGCGCTGCAGATTCGCAACCATGTGAGGTATTATTTTTATATTTTTTTTAATGTTTGTATAAAACAAAGTCTGTTATTCCTGTCGCATCAGTTACATTTTTTACCAATACCAAAATTTAAAATACTCTTACTATTATTTAAAAAATGTTTGATCTCTTTGGGATTTATTGAGAGTCAGCATGAGTGTGCTGTTCTAGATATGTATTTAATTATCAGTTTTGCATTGACTCCTTTTTTTTCTTTTTTTTTTGTATAATAGATAGATTACTAAATCTATAAGGGGAAAGTTGAAAATTGAATGTTTTGCATTAATTGCATTTGTCAAGGAATGTGAAAGTGAATATGATTCTATTAAAAAAAAAAAAAATTAAGCTACATATTCATAGCTTATTCAAACTTATACCAGAGTTGAAGTAATTTAACATTAGGACGTTGGACAAGAATAGTAATTAGACTTATTATTATAAAGCGCAAACTATGCAAGCAGACCAAACCTTACAAAGAAATATTACCTGTATAACAATCTTTTAATTTACCTGCAACAATTCAAAAAATAAAAGTTATAATAATTATATTCATTTATTAAAAACTATTTTAAATCAAGGGATTGGCTCGGAGACCATCAGCTGCTTTAGCATGTATTAAAGAAAAGTAATCTACATAAGTATTATGAGCATTCTATGTATTTTATAAAGTTCATATATTTTTACAGGACCATAGTAAATATTTTGTGCAATGCTTTTTTTTCGGTTTAATATATATTAAATATACGTTTATATATATATATATATATATATTAAACGTATTATTATATATAAACATATATATATATATAACATTTGGTTTGATCTCTCATTTTGTTTAACTTTGATGCAAATATTAACCCTCTATTTTTATTTATTTACTTTTAGGATATTAAAGAACTCTGTTGTAATTTTGTTAGTACGCGACTTGAGGAAGTTATTTTAACGGATGGTTTTGATAATCTTAAAGGGGATTTATGTAAATCTTTAGTGAAAAGAGCTGTACAAATAAAAAAGAATTTTCCAAAACTTAGGAAAATTGTGAAGGTAGAATAATTATGGTGATAAAATAATTAGTTTTTGTATCATTGTAATTTACATATATTTTTTTTTAAATAGGTGCTGTTTGAATAAAACAATAAGGATAAAGTTGAAGAAGAGAAAATGCAGTAGATCGCTTGTGTTTTTAATCAATTGCTACTTTTTATATATTTTATACAGTTTTAACAGTTGAAGAATGATATTTTTATTTTAGTTGGAAAATATCCCGTTTATGAATTTAACCAAAAACGTCTTTTATTATGTATTTGCCTTTGAGTTGCATGTACGAAAAATGTTAATCGATTATTTTTATTTTTAATATTTATGCAACAAATGTACCTGTAATGAAAGCTTATAAAGATAAATATGGAATCTATTTTGTTGAGCTATTAAATAATATTCTTGTAAAATGTGTATTAATATTTCTTCCCCAATTTTGCTAGTTAGTTTTTCATAGAAGCCTTTAATCCATTTACTAAGAATGAAATAGTACAAAAATAATTCATTGTTTTTTTTTTTTAATTTAAGGCGCGTCACAACATCTATGGTTATTCGCGGCCGGAGCCTTCTCAGTGCATTGCCGGCCTCCGGATAGTGTTCTCTCGTTACAGACAACACTGTCCATCACCGAACAGTGAGCTGTAGAGGCTCCTTTGGGTACGGAATACCCGCTTCATCTGAATGGCAGGGCAAAGTCCCGGCCTTGTCAGGAGGGTGTTGCAAAACCGTAGGCTTTGGACAGGCTTGCACTCATGAGCTGAGGAATGGTTTCTTGGGGGTCGAGGTTTCGTAATGATGATAGTGGAATTCCAGTGTTATCTGTTAGGTGAGAGGGAGATGGTTGGTTTGCCCTTGGGAATAGTTCCGCCATCTCCCTATTCCTTACAAAAGACATGTAGAGGCTCCTAGGAAGAAAAAATCTAAGGGTAGTACAGCTGGACTCGAACCCGGGTCCTCCGCGAGGGAGTCCAGTACGCTAACCACTTAGCTATTCCCTTCCCTTAATTCATTGTATTATTTGAAAGATAAATTACAATAATCAATAAAAGTAAAAACATATTCCAAATGTGCAACGTCATAGAAGTAGCACTAACTTCATAGACAGCTTGGATATAAAGCAAGTAGTTGTAAAATAATTTAGTTAAATTTTTGAAAAACAACTTGAAACACTTCAAGTATAAGAACAACATTAAATTCTAAAATATAAACATCAGATTTGAGAATTTACATGACTTCAAAAATTCGAAGAGAAAGAACGTTTTCATCATAAATCAGTATAAATGAAAGATAAATTACATAAAAATTTGTTAACTACAATTTGATAGCAGCAGGTCACTGCTGGTAGCGCCCACAGTGATTGCAACTGTGACTAACGTTAACCTAAGGAAGGTAATAGTGAATGTACTGTGAGAGTTCATCTTGATAGAAATCAAATCTTGTAAAAAAAGTATATTATGTCTTACTTACTGCGTAAAGATTACGTTCGGTATGAATGTACTTGTGGTTCATTTATGTCCATTGCCGAGTTATATTTTTGTAGACATTGTCTGGAACTAAGATGTGGCTATTGTGTTTGTCATGAGGTAAAGTAATTATGTTTTACTGAATCAGAATATTGGTTTAAAAGTGTCAGAGGATTATATAAGCTTTCTGTGTTAATTCGAATTTCAGATAGTGTTATTGATTACGTTGTTTAATAGATATTTTTGAATGATCCAATAGTTTAACAAATGTTTCGTAAGAAGTATTTCATATACTTTACTTACCTACCCTGACCGTATTTTTACATGAAACAGCGCGAATAAGTGGTGAAACTCAATGGCCTTGGGGCCCTATTTTCTAGGGACTCCTCTTTATTTCCAGATATCGAAAGAGAAAAGTTAGAATATGAAGCACATACTTCAGTCCTTTAAAATGATTTTTGTAGCATTTTTTGCACTTATATTGTATTCCCATACATAGTAAAACTGCCATATTACTTGTCACGAAGGGCGTTTAAAATGCTTGAGCTTTTTGTGTCGAGAGTACAGCATGATAATGGAGAACTCATTCACATTGCTGTCGCTTTGGCGTTTATCATTGATCATCTCCGTTGCATTGCTATTTTGTTTTTTTAATTAAGACTGCTCAAACTAAAATTTCGTAAAATACCCCCAGAGATTTCTGCCATCGATTCTTTAGCGAAAAGTGGAGAATTGATCTCAGGAAATGACGATAAAGGGTGGAGAATTATTCTGTATTCAATTATTTGCTTTTAGTTATTAAAGCTTTATATAAGATATTTCCTGAACAGAGTGATCAATAGAATTAATTCTCATGCAAGCATTGTCGCCTAAATGCATCGTCTGATGGTATAATTACAAAACTTATTAGAATGATATGCAGATTCAGTGAATAAATGCAGTATTTTAACCTGCCCCAGATATTGATTTTTACTTTCTCTCGCTCCTAGTACGATCGTGCCAAATTTTCGAAATTGAATATTCACCGGATCTCTTTTCGACTTCCCCTCGATTTTTCTGAGGTACCGCATCTCAGCTGCTTGGATGCGGTCTTTTCAGGGCCCAGGATTCACATACATAAGTGAGAGTTGGAACATAGATTGACCGATATACTGCCAGTTTTGTCTCTTTTGAGACTTCCTTTTTGCTTAGGAAATTCTTATTAAAGGCGTAAAATATCTTTCCTGCAGCATTTAGTCTTTGGTTAAGTTCATCCGTCAACTTGCTGCTGGCGTTACTCCGAGGTATTTAAAGGAGGATACTTGCTCTTTCGTGGCCGTTTACTGTAATAATGGCTTCTCTGCTGATCTTGACATTATCATGCACTTTGTTTTCTTGAAGCTTATTTCCATGTTCCTCTTCTTCAGCTCCGACGCCCATATATCTACATTTTTCTGGAACTTTTCTCTGTTATCCGCCAGGAGGACTAAGTCATCGGCAAACGCAAAGCGTGAGAAGTATACTGGCTGAAGCTTCCAGTGTCCAAGATGCATAGCACTGGTTCGTTCTTTGCAGCTTTTTATTATGTCGTCCATCAGCAATATGAACAACAGCGGACTTAGTATGTCTCCTTGTCTAACTCCCATAGTGGTAAAGAACTCTAAAGATCGCATATTTAAGGTTCATACAAAGTTTCGGCATGTCCTGTAAAAACTCTTAATGCGGGAGATCAATGCCTTGCTTATATTTCTGTGTGGAGGCAAGCCTTTCCAAGGAACCTTATCGAAAGCTTTTTTGAGGTCGATAAAGCACAAAAATATCGATTTGTTATATTAAATTGCTTTTTCTCCAATTTGACGAACAGTAAATATTAGATCTTGAGTGCTTCTTTTGCACGAAAGCCACATTGTTCCTCTTCTAGCAGGGCTCTTCTTCCTTGCGCAATCTATTTTAAAAAATACGAAAATACACTTTACCAGCTGCGCTCAATAGTGAAATCCCTCTGTGAGTAGAGTATTCTCTGTGTCTCCCTTTTTATGGATGAGAACAATGATGGATACTTCCCAGTCTGCAGTAATTCCTTGTTTTGCCAAGCCAATTCAAGCACTTTGAACAATAAATCTTCCTGCTTTCCCGTGTATCTGAGCATCTCAGTGCTACTTTATCATGTCCTGCAGATTTTCCTAGCTTTATTTTACCCAGCGAATCCCACATTTGCACTTTTTCGATGAAATCATCTTCCTCATTCTCACTCTCATCTATCACTTCTACTTTTATATCTGCCTTTCTTCCCCTTTCTGCCTCCTTCTCTCCTGGCAATAACTCCCGAAAGTAATGTTTTTCAATCTATTCAAAACTTGATTGTGGTCTCTTATGATTTTACCATACTCCCCTTTTAGAAATGTGATTGGGCATTCTCCCTGCTTTCGCATATTTTTCAGCACTTTGAAATAACTTTTGGTTAGACTTCGAATTCTTCTCCATAAAATCTCCGAATTCTTCCCAAGTCTTTTTCTTTTTTCCAAAACTAGTTCTTTCACCAGCTTTCGTGCGTCTTATACATCTGGTAATTTGCCTGGCATTTTTCACTGAGATATTTCCTCCATAAATCCTTCTTATTCTTTACTTCCTCTTTTAGATCTCCGTCCACCACCTCGTTACTCCTGTTTCTTCCACAGTTACTCGTTCCACAAGAGTCCTCGGCGGCCTTAACTATTGTCTCCTTGAAGTTTGCCCAGGCTTCTTCCAGATTGAAAGTATATTGTTTCGCGCCCAATTGTTCTCTCCCTAGAGCCACAAAGCCACTCTTCCAAAGCCACTTTTCCTGCATTCTTTGCTTAAACACATTTATTTTTTCCATTACTGGCTTCTTTGGGCCTTTCTTTGCCTTTGTAACAGCGGGGATTCCTGTGTTTACCATCAGCATGTAATGATCGCTTCAATTTCTGGTCCTCTTTTGACGCGAACATACCTTACTTTAGCTACTATGCTCCTTCGAAAGATAACATAGTCTATTATTGATTTTTCGTTTTTGGAATGTTCAGCACGCGTAAATTTATGTATTTTTTTATATGCGAATTTGGTATTCATGATGACCAGGTCGGTCGTTCGCTACACAAAAATTGAGAAGCCTTTTCCCCATATCATTTCTGGTCTCTTCCCCATGCAGACCAAGCAAACGCTCGTAGCCATTTTGACATTTGCCAACTCACCCATAAGGATGAGGTCGCCTTTCTCGTCGTCCACTGTCTTTTGCATAGTTTCAAAGAAATCTTCTTTAGCTTCCGGATTGTTGCTTTCGTTAGGTCTGCAGGCAGTGATCAGAGTACATTTCCTTTTCGTGTATGGGTTTAACAATCTTAAGACTACAATTCGTTCATTAATGTATCGCCAATCCAGAATCTGATTGACGAAATCCTTATGGACTAGAAATCCTACTCCTGCTCTTTCAGTTTCTCCCAGAAAATTCAAAAAATCATTTTTGGAAAATGTTTCAAATAAAAGAAATAGGTATTTACAATGTTCTTAATATAATTTCTTTGTATAATTCTTATAATTATAATTTTTATTTTTTCTATAATATATATATATAAAGTATACGAAGTATACATATAGAAAATATACGAAGTTTAAACAAAAGCTGTTTTTGAGAAAATCACGAAAAACTGAGCAAAAAAATTCAGTAAAGTCGTTATATAATTTGAAAGATTTGGCCCGAAATCTTGGTAACTGACGCGTATTAATGGTTAGAGAAAGTCGTGTGAATGTTTCACATCAGATTTTTGTAGTTAAGCAAAGTATTTAATAATAAAGCAGCATATTCATAATGCATGTCTTTTCGCCCTACCCTGCTAACTAACAGCTTAAAATTATAAAATGTCATGGGTAATGGAATCTCTGAGAGAAAGTTACTTCAACATTTCCCCAAGAAATCAGTCTGCACCTCTCTTTGTTTAACTACTTTGAGGCCTTTAACAACTTTGGCTAAATAGTAATCCCACCTCTTTAATGATTTCATGTTTTATCGCAAAAGTGATATGAGAAGTTTATTTCAGAGATATAGTCAGCAGAATTTAATCAAAACCGGTTCATAAATGCCCTCTATTTTATTAAATTTGTTTTAAAATACTATGTTTTCCATATATTAAAAAACTAGTCATTATTTCAGCAATTCGGTTGTTCATTGTTAACAAGTTAGTTTCATTTATCTTTAAATAAATACTTGAAAAAGTAAATTAGATTGTAACTGCTTTTAATTTTTTATTTATGAGTAATTCCTCATACATTGGAATTTAAGTTTATTAGTTATTCCAGATGCAAAATTAAGCATATAAATAACTTAATATAAAATTTTGCAGTAATAAACTGAATATGTTAGTGATTGATGTCCTTTCGTAGGTTTTTTTAATCAGCACGTCTGAACTTGATTATACTGTGATAGGAATGGAGTCTGTTTTACCAATTCATTGTGTCTTCTCAGAACTTCTATTCCAAAAATTAATGCACCTATACCTGAAAGTAATGATAAGTGAATTCCTGAATGCAGTAGGGCGCAGAAATGGTATTGTACTAAAAAATAAAATATTCTCTCATCTGCCTCCTATTTCATGAACTTAAAAACCAATGTTTTTATACTGTGGAATTCAGATTATGAATTTTTCAAAGATTTTTGCATATTGCGAATATCATAATCATACGAAGAAATAATTACCACCAAACTCATGAACATAGTTTGATGTGTGCAAGCGCTAGGGTTTGCGAACCACAGGGTTTAGAGGTGGATTGTTGATGATCTATTGTGCCCCCGGAGCTTTTCCCAATGCACAGCCGGCCTCCGAACAGTGTTCTCTAGCTACAGACAACACTGCCCATCATCGGACGGTGAGTTGTACAGGCTCCTAGGAAGAGAAAATCTAAGGGCAGCATGCTGGATTCGAACCCGGGACCTCCGCGTTGCTAGTCCAGCGCGCTTCCACTGAGCTAATCCCTTCCGTCTCCCTTGGCTTTCGCCAATTAACTAGGGACGGAGACTCTAGTTTGTGTACTGTGTTTGTCCCTGTCTGCAAAGTGTAGAGTGTATGTAGTTTAAATGTACTATTTTAACGAAGTGCATGGAGTACTGAGCTGTGGTAACCCGTGGGGTGGCTATTTCCAAGTAACTGCATACAACAGATACCCTTGCGGGCAACCACAGGGGTAACTCTAGCATAAGATCTTTCACACTAACTTATACATCCATAATTCTGCACAATTACCAGCGACTATATAAAATGTACAAACAAACATTAAACACGCAAGGGAGCCACAATAATCTTCTGAACCATAGGAGTTTTGTTGGCTTTATAGCCACTCCATCTATATCTTATTATTCGTTGAATGGAACGAAATTTATTTGCCGAAACACATATAAAACTTTGATGTCACTAAATCTTGAGGTCCTTGAAAAAAGAGACCATATTTATAATCTCTTCATAGTTTGATAAACACTATCAAAACTGGTTTCGTGGTAATACTAACTGTGACTGCTCTTGACGAATGTAATATTTTTTTATTGTACACTAAAAACTATAAAATATAAGATTTCGAAGACACATTAATTCAGTTGGTTTTCAAACTATTGGAAGTAGTAATCCATAAAAATATGTATCTTACAGTTTTTTCTGATTGAAATCTGAGCATTTACTAACAATACATAGAAATTTAAGAAATATTTAAGGTTAATAAAAGAATAAACACCTATTAATCCTGGAATTGCGTAAATTAAGCAAGTTTTATCCAGCAGTATAGATTTCTTATTTAAATTGTTTTCATTATTTAAATTGCTGTCTTCATTAATATTTATATTTAATTTACATTTATCGGGTGCACACTGGTCACCTGAAAAAAATAATATTATTTAGTGAAATTAGGTTTTAAATAAATCCCGGTTAGTCTATTAAGTCCAGCCCCAGACTTGTATACAAAAACGCGCAGTTGATTGTAGAAAATTTTCACTTTCTGTAAGCATTATTGCAGGTTATAATTAAATGCAAAGTTTGGGCCAACCTGGTTGCTGTTTCTGAAATCGTAGCTTGTTTGTTTCAATTTGATTGTTTGTCACAAAACTCTTCGAATGTTTCATATTTAGAGAAAAAATAGTTTTTGCAATATTAATATATAAGGAAACTATTTCTGCCTTCATAGCTTGCCAATTACTATTCCTTTTCTGGCCAGGGGAAAATCATTTGCAGGTTTCCTGATTTTGCTCCTTCTAGAAGAAATTAGTAAGGCGAACCAGCCATACTTCGAGTTAATGAAAAGAACCATTTTTTTGACATCGAGTTCTTCTTTAATGTTCGCGCGAATTTAGTTTTTAAATTTCTGATATTTTTTCAGTTTCAAAAAATATTCAGTAATTATTTTTAAATTGTTTTGTATAATAATGGTATGATACCGTATTAATAGATAGCAAAAATGATAATTTATGATAATATTGCACATGATTTTTTAAAATACAGTAAACAAGAAATTATATACATTCATCAGAAGCTATTACGACTTAGTGGGCCATTTACTGCCCAAAATAGCTTAAAAGATGCTAAATAAGTTACTCTCTTTCATTACAGTTTCTGTGCCACAAATCTTAATATAATCTTTCAGGCTTCCTCGGCCAGTGCCATTAAAACACTTAGGCCTTCGGGTTGAGAGACCGCGTCAGTGGTTTGTTATAAACCGACATTTCGCCCATACTACAGTAGGCTTCTTCAGGGTAGAGTCGCCTCTAAAACTGAAACAACACTGACAAGATATTATGATGAATAGTGTACAGTAGACAGTGGAGGGATGGGGCTTAGCTTCCCCCTTCGGATGTCTGTGGAAGAGCTTAGGCTATTTCCTCTGAAGGCTATTGACCGATTTGTTCGGGCTGCGGTGAATCTTAGATGTATTAGACCCGGGTCTGTATATTGATTCTACTGTATTTGTTTGTTGTTTTTCTTGGGTTAGCTATATGGGCACACTGGAGGCTTTGATAGCGTAGGGTTTGGTCCCTCCCCACAGACAAATAATAAACATAAAAACTTCCCCCCTCCATTCTGTAAATGGCTGTTGATAGTTTGCGGGCTTAATTTTCTCTCCAATTAATTGATTAAATCTATCTAGATTAATTGATTAATTTTCACTCTTTCTTACTGGGGTCGGGTCAAAATTTTCGTAATTGAATTTTCTCCGGAAATACATGTTTTTGAGGTCCACTAAATACAAAAATAATAGTTTCAACGAATGGTCTTAAAAAAAAATTCTGAATATCGAAAAAATGCATGAAGCTCAAAAATATTAGCCGTTTAGTTACCGGCATTGTAATGCATCCGAACTTCTTTTTTTCTAGTTTTTGCCAATTTCAGCCTCAAAAACGCACCAATATTTCCTACTTTTAACTAAACACCTATAGGCCTATCACTTTTATTAAAAACATTTTTCCAGAAAAAATTGATTTTTGGAGTGTTATTGAGAAACTACAACGTTAAGTGTCCCTTAAATGCAATTAACTTACTGTCAACTATAGAATATTAAAGTATTTGTTAATACATTGGTCTAAATATAAATAAAATCGATTAACCGGAAATGCTAATTTACTGTATAAATTTCTGAGATTTTGGATTTTTTGGGAAATACTTATTTGTATTAGAAATGTTTTCGAGAAAAAGTATTAAGGGAAGGGATTAGCTCAGCGCTGGACTCCCACGCGGAGATCCTGGGTTCGCGTCCAGCAGTCTATCCTTAGATTTTTCTCTTTCTAGGAGCTTCCACAGTTCACTGTCCAGTGATGGACAGTGTTGTCTGTAACGAGAGAACACTGTCCGGAGGCCGGCAGTTGCACTGAGAAGGCTCCAGGTGCAAATGACCACAGATGTTGAGGCGCCTTAAATTAAAATACAAAAAATTCTGTTCCTTCTCTGAGCATATAGCTAGTTCTGCTCAGACGGAACCCACCATCTCCCTTTATTTCAATCCTGGCTCTCTTATGGCACGTTCGTAAAATTGCTCACTTGGACAAGGACTTTGGTGGCCTCAACATTTATTGCGTACCCAATTGTGGACAAATGTTCTACAACTGCAGACTTTTCCGTCATGTTGTGTGTGACACATTGTATATGTTATTTCAGGAGTGTTGTGTCTAACCTTTTAGTCTGTCCTATGTATTCTTCTCCACAGCTATAAGGAATCATTTAGACCCCGCATTTTTGTGTCTTTGAATTGTGGAGGCATTTAAGACATTTATCTATTCATTCCATGAATGGTTCTTATATTGTGCTTTCCAGGATTTACCAGGGGGAAGTTAAACATCTCTCCTCCAATGACTGCTCTGCACCCTATTACTTGTCAGTGTTGTTTCAGCTTTAGAGACGACCTTACTCTGAAGAAGCCAGTTGTAATATGGGCGAAACGTCGGTTTATAACAAACCAATGACACCGAAAAACCTAAGTATTTTACAAATCTCAATACGTATATCCGATACAAGAGGAGTAAAGAGATTCTCTTTTCTGTTCCGGAAAACTCCCACTATCCCATATTTTGTGTAGCGATTATGTTAGATACAGTCGCTAGACACAAGGTCCGCAATAAGTATGAACTAAGCGATTGATTTCATAAACATAATTACAATTAAGTGAATCTTTTTCAAACTACCTTTATGGCATTCCTCATGACTGCAACACATTTCATCGCTATTATTATCTTTTGAAAACAGTGTAATGACATTTGGAGCTTTAAAAAATTCAGTTTCAAAGCGATTGAGCAGTGAATGTTTTGGAATTTCATCTTTTCCATCATTCTTTAAAATAACTTTGGAATTAGTGCTATTTGTTGATGAAATTAAATTTTTTTCATACTTTCTTTTAGGAACTTTATGCCTTTTCAATACAGACTGTTTATCGTGTTTTTCAAAAAATCCACCATCCATATCAGCAAAAGGAAAACTATTAAAAATATCATCAAATATATCACTTTTTTTCACATTATTAAATTCAAATTGACTTTTATGATTTTGAAATGGAATAAACAATTCAGTAAAGGACATAATAAGTTTATCTTTGCCATTTTTCTTTTTCAGTTTTTCCGCTTTTGTTAGTTGTGGTGTTTCTTGTGTATCTGAAAAATCTTGTAATAGGTCTTTATCCTCTTTATTTTTATTGAATATTTCTTTGGATTTCGCATCTAATCCGCTCAATGGAAATAATTCATTGAAGAATGGAAATGCTAGTTCAAAAGAATCCCTTGGAAATGATGGTCTGATTTTTTTAATATTATGGGAATTAATTTGATTGTCTTCTTTATCATTAAAAAATATATCTGCTCTTGTAGCTTTTGTGATTGTAAGTAGTACAATAAAAAGGAAATGATATCCTAAACAAAAAAATAAATAAATAAATGGAGTTATCCATATGTATTAATTAATTTGGAATAGTAAATTTTTTTCTGACTGCTTACCAAAATCCATTACATTAAGTTATTTTATTCTTCAGTTTTAAGTCATGCTAACATTGAGCTATAACATCTATAAAATAATAAACTATTTAGATTATTTTCATTCATTTTTTTTTTACATGTGATGAATTTAAAATTATTGATTAACCTCAAAAACAAAAATAATTAGCATATGATTTAATTCTTTGAATTGAAAATATATAGAGCATAACCAGTGAATGTTGAAGGTCTAAAATAACTTTCTTAAGATTTTTTTTTTTTTTTTTTTTTTTTAATAGTTATATTTCCGTTTGCTTTAAATTTTTTATTGATACACACGCTTTAGGATATCAGATATTATTATTATTACTTTTTCTTACCGCTGTGAGGAGGTTATTATAGCATTTGTGATAGATTTTCGGATTTAATTACTTAATTCTCACAAAAAATACATGTTTTAGAGTTCTCTTTCAATCAAAATTTGGGTTATTCACAACACATTTAATTCTTCCCGATATTCTTGTTATATTCTTATTAGAGGCCTACGTTTATTGAAATCGCACTTAAGGAGAAAAGCTATAGCACCCTCAATGGTAGCGTGCTGAACTTGCATGCGGAGATCCTGGGTAGGAATCGAATCAGTGCTGCCCTTAGATTTTCATCTCGCTGTCAGCGAGTAGATAACTATTCACTGTCAGCGAACTAGGCAGCGTTGTCTGAATTGAGAGAACTCTTCCTTGAGGCCGACAGTGCACGGAATAAAAATAAAAAACAAACAAACAACCCATTGCTCTTCAAGAACCTTCTTAACTCATTTTTTTAAGGAAAAGTGTATCAAATAATAGATCTATATATTGTGTGCATAGTAGAAAGTCGTTGGAGCCATTTACGAGAAAACTCCGAAAAACTAAAAGGAAAACATATCTCCATTAGATGGTTTTTCAATGGAAACCTGACACGAATATCGGATCCCATAGATTATATAAATGAATATAAAATTAGAATTTTCTATAATTTTTTTTTTAGTAATTTTTTTAAAATAGATGTGATATTCTCCAAAAAAAAAAAAAATTAATCAGAGAAGTTTTAAAAATGTATTTTTGTTATAAACTCAAATTAGGCAATTAGGCAAAAAAATTGATTTTAGGCATTCTTAGCGATAATCCTGACATTAATCTTCTCCCTAAAGTGCCATCTCAATATAAAGTTCATCTATATATTAAGGACAATTATAAGGAGTTTGAGTAATTCAGGGCAATTGGAAGCTGAGAAATGCAGTAAGAGAAAGTCGAATAAATGATTCTACCACAATGTTTACTTTCCCTTATTAAGATCGACTTTCCCTTCAAATTTTTGAAATTGAGTTTTCACCGGAAATAGACCTGAGTATGAAAAAATTGTGTTTAACGAATGGTATGTCCCAAAATAGAAAAATCACTGGAAGCTCAAACTTGAAATTCTGTTTATGAATACTACCGCAAGTGACACAAGAATTTCGGGCAAAATCCATCAACATGAAATGCGATTTTTTTTATATTATTAATAAGAATTAGAGAAAGTCTTGTGAGCGTGTCACGCCAGCTTTTGTTTTTTCTGATAAAATCTTTTTGTATTAAAATGGTGAAAGCTTATTAAATTGCTTTCAGAAGATAAATACTCGATTTATTAACCTTGTTTCGTTCTAAAGAAAATATAAAAGTTTTTTGTAATATACCATTTAAGTATCTGTTAATTCTTGTACTACTTTACAAATAACACTTCCCTTAGGTAACTTGTTCATAAATCAAACGATATACTACCAAATCTATTTAAAATTTATTATTTTTATTCCATTTGAAAAATAAATTTTAAATTTAATGATTATGATT
The DNA here is from genome assembly GCA_011037195.1 of Triatoma infestans. Lineage (NCBI taxonomy): Eukaryota > Metazoa > Arthropoda > Insecta > Hemiptera > Reduviidae > Triatoma > Triatoma infestans. The sequence goes on from JAAEAF010002965.1 coordinate 89,507, forward strand.
TTTTTTTTCTTTTTTTTTTCGGCTTAACAATAAGTATCATATGCCGATACCCAATACATTTTCCCGCCAAAAATCTCTGCCTTCCCAGTCACCATGCTGTAGGCCTCTACCCGTCATTCCCTCCTCCACATCTTCTGACCATCTTTTCCTTGGTCGGCCTCTCTTTTTTCTCTCCTCTGGAGTATATAAGTATATCCTTTTCGGCCACCTGCCGTCGTCCATTCTCATTAGGTGTCCGAACCACATCAATCTCTTCTGGTCAATTTTTTCCAGGATATTATGCTGTACATTAACCCGCTGTCTGATCACAGAGTTAGGTATATGCTGAATCCTGGAAATACCGCAGCTTCTTCTCCAGAAGTCCATCTCCAGAGCTAACAATCTCTTTCCCTCTTTTTTCTTAATAGTCCAGGCTTCGGCACCATAAAGAGTAGCGCCCACGACGAAAGCATCAAATATTCTTCTTTTTGTCTCCATATGCACACTTTTATTCCACAGCACGGAGTTAAGAATGCTAATTAACTTTTTTCCTTGGGCAGTTTTATGGAATATATCCCTGTCAAGTGTATCTTTTTCATCGATAAAAACTCCCAAGTATTTGAATTCGTCACTCCGAGGTAATATCCAGTCATTAATGGAGAGTGAAGTCGCAGATGCATTGAATGGCATATATTTCGTTTTTTGTTTGCTAATTTCTAAACCCCATATGGAGTACACTTCTAACAGCTTCCTCAACATATATTCAAGATCCTCTTCATCGGAAGCTATTAGCAGCTGATCATCAGCAAACTGTAAGTTATATAGAACATGGTCCCCTATCTTTACTCCCATGCCTTCACACTTTCTCTGCCACTCTTTAAGGGCCTCCTCCACATATATGTTAAAGAGGGTCGGTGACAGGCAGCATCCTTGTTTAAGGCCTTTAGTAATGGGAAAGCAAGAAGTAAGTTTATTTCCTACTTTAACTCGGGCTACGGCTCCTTTATACAGGCTTTTAATAGCAGCAGTAAGGCTTCTGCTTATTCCGGCTCTATCGAATGTCTCCCATAGCAGCTTTAATGGCACGGTGTCGTATGCCTTATGGATATCGATAAAGGCTAAATGCACTTCTCGATCACATGACAACCTCTTCTCCAATAATTGAGAAACGGTGAATATGTGATCTATGCAAGATCTTCCCATCCTAAAACCTGCCTGCTCTTCAGCCATCCTGTCTTGTATTTCCTTGTCCAACCTTTTCTTTAATATCCGCCCATAAAGGCGGCTCAAACTGCTTGTAACAGTGATTCCGCGATAATTTCCACAAATCTTCTTACTTCCTTTTTTATGGATAGGCGTAATGTGACCGATCAACCATTCCCTGGGTACCTCTCCACGCTTCATGCAGGTCGAGAACAAATCTGCAAGTTTTTCTTTGAGACTTTCTGATCCTGATTTAATTAATTCTATAGGAATATTACCTGGGCCAGGAGATTTGTTGTTCTTCATTTCCTTCAGAGCTAATTCCACTTCTTCTAACGATATCGGAACATCACCCAGTTCTTCATCTTGTTGTTGATCTATATTTACAAATTGCGGCCTCTCCTCTGATAAAAGTTTGGAAAAATAATCTATCCACTCATGTTGGCTGACCATTTGAATGGCTGAGTGGTCCCCTATTTTTGTGGATTTGATGGACTTAAGTCGCTTCCATGCCTCGCTGCTCTTCTGTCCATACATACATCGATCAATAAGTTGACAGTTTTCCTCCCAGAACCGATTAATGGCTTCTTTCCTTCTTTTTTTTGCCACGTTATTTGCTTGTTTGTAGTTCGCTAAAGTGATTGCATCCATTTTTGAGAGCCATTTTAAATAGAGCCTCTTCTTTACTTCAACTACCTCCTTGATTTCTTCATTCCACCAATATTTGTCTGCCTTCTTAGGCTTAGAGCTCTTCCCCAGAGCTTCAGACGCGGCCTCATGACAGCAGTTTTTAATATGGTCATAACCTGTGCCCTCTTGGAGTTTTATCCTTAGTCTGTCCTGATATACCTTTTTCACTGATTCTTGTTGCAGACTGTCAATGGAATAGCGAGTCTCATCGGTTCTTTGTGTTACCGTTTCGCCATGCCTTTGCCGGATTTTATTGTATTTAAATGTAAAAGATCCCTTGACCATATAGTGGTCAGAACCACATTCGGCACCTCTTTTCACTCGGACGTCATTCGCTAAGACTCGAGTATTTTTCCGCATGATTACGTAATCAATAATTGACTTGAGCTGCCTGGTCGGTTGATGCCATGTATATTTATGCACATCCTTATGTGGGAAAAAACCGTTTAAGATGGTCATGTTTAGCTGTTCACAAAGTTCTATTAGGCGACACCCATTATCGTTCACAATATCCTCTCCATATCTTCCCACAATGTGGTTTCCTACTTTATTTCCAGTTCTGCTATTCAAATCTCCTAAACAGAAGAGTATTTTCCTACATGGAACGCTTTCAACTATATCTTCCATCCTTCCAAAAAAAAGGTCTTTATCTGAGATGGTGGAACTATCTGTTGGGGCATATACACCAATGATCACCACTTCTTGGCCGAACAGGTTTATTTCCAGTTTAATTATCCTTTCATTGATACATTCATAATCCACTACAAATTTACGCAAATTTTTGTGCACCATAGCCGACACGCCTGCTCTTGCTCTTTCATTTTTTCCTACACCACTAAAGAAATGAATGAAGTTTCCACAGTTTTCACTTCCCTCTCCTTTCACCTTTGTCTCTGCCAAAACTGCTATCTGCACGCCGTATTTATTTAATTCTTCTAACACTTCATTTTTTTTTGTACTTAAGCCTTGTATGTTCCAAGTTACAAATTGCATAGTCCGTTTCCGAAGCTTATGTCGTTTCCGATTTAATCCATCCGGCTTGCTCTGTTTGGGTCTGAAAGCGATAAAGAGATTTTTACAAAAGATGGGGTGCTGGCCCAACTTTAAACCCCACCCTGGAGGACCGGGTTTGACTTCAGGGCTGACTCCCCTAGACAGGTTGCCTTCACTACGGCTAGGAGTCCTGTCTACCCCACCACTGGTTATACCGCCATGGCTTGGTACCGCTTCTATTAGCCTACTCCAAAGAGCGTTTCCCAGGGGATACCACGAGGAGGTGGAAGTCGGATTTACCCCCCCTTTTTTTTTTAAACTCGCAAGTTTCCTGGAATTTTATCCGGAAGTGGACATATAAAAATTAGTAAAGAATGTTGTGTCTTTGTCGGACAAATCATCTTTCTAATCTTAATTAAGGCACGTCCAATGTTTGGAGCTGACTACCAAACTTTTAATGAAGTTTTTAGAATTGTAAATATAACTTAAGAATTACAGTTTTCTTATGGTCATGATAAATACTATTTTGACAATAAAGATAGTTATTATGGGTAAAATTTCAGGTAGACTCACATTACTGTTCCAATTGTATGGAACATCTTCCATCAGCCGAAGCAAGACTAAAGAAAAACAGATGTAGCACTTGTTTTGATTGTCCCAACTGTTTTCATCCACTTTCAGTACGGGCAACAATGCGCAGCGCTGAAGATGGTTCTTCGAAGTCGACCCCAACAAAACGATATTATCTCTCTTGCTTTTTCTGTAGATGGACAACTAGAGATGTTAATATTCAAGATCAATCTGTTGGTTAGTAGTTAAGTCTCCCTAGCTATCTAAAAATACAAAAATTATACCATTTTTAATATTATTAAAAACGTTATTTTAGCTGCTGGCAATTGGCCGGTAAAAGAAAATCCATATTCAGAACTTTTAACGTCTTATTTGGAATATTATAAAATGATAGCTATGACAGAGCGAAGTCAAAAAGAGAAAAAAACGTATAGTTCTCTCAGAAAAGGGTATACATCGCTTACAGTAAGTAAATTTTGGTTCGTTCTTTTGTTTCCCCCTTTAGATTAAAAAAACTAACTGGGATAGTTAGTCTTTGTGAAACTGCCCAGATTAAATTTTTGGTCTCATATGTAGACCTTCTTCTTTTATTTAACTTCTTCTAAAATTTAACTTTTAGAATATAGCCCAACTTTTTTCGTTATTTTTTATTCTTTAGGATAAATATGGATTGACCGCTATGATAGCAAGAAAGAGAGCAGGTTTGCCATCATTACAGCTGGGTGGCAAAGATTTCAACCCGAGTGTTTTACCGACAATTACATCGTGTACTGCTGTTGAAGATATTGAACCACTTCCAGAGTCATTTTACACAGAAGTTCCAGATCTTACAAAAGGTTTTATTTTTAAAAATTTCTTTTATTTTCATAAAAAATAACCAGTAAACTTCAGTATTTAAAAAAAAAAATGTAAACAAGTTGCATCTAGTCATTGTTAAAAAATGTTTACGGACATATTCATTTATATTTCAGTTACAACTTTAGATCAGAGACATGCAAATCCGATGCTACAAACAGAAGTTACTAGTATGTTACATCCGCAGCATAGGCACTTTTATATAAAGCGTTCTCTAAGATGTAGAAAGTGTGAACATAATGTATCTAAACCAGAGTATAATCCAGGATCGATTAAATTCAAAATCCAACTTGCTGCGTAGTAAGTACTTTCAGTATGTTGAATATTAACCTCAGAGAATATATCCTAATGAAAATCGAAAATTATTACCTTCAAAAAGGTTGTGAAAAATTATGTTATGTTAAAAATAATATTACATTTTGTTTAACGATAATTTATTGCTATTTTTTTATTTAAAAAAATATTTACTTTAAGAAGTAATACATTTGTTATAAATTTTAGTGATTTTTATTAAAGCCAAAGAACTAGTCTATATAACGGTTCTTACTAAGTGCCTGCGTGGTAATAATAGATTTCTTTGATGTTTGTAGATTTTTAAATCATTTCCTAAGCCGGCAAAGCCAAGTAACTGTGTATAAAGATATCTTTCAAGATATGCTGTTACATACATTATTTTAGGAGGATCTAGTAATGCAAATTTGTATAGACTATATCGTAATTAAATAACTCATGCTAAACTATGAAATGTTACGATCACTGAAATGTATATTGGAGTGGTCTTTGCCGAATTTTGTGGAGAAGCATGAGAAGTACATATATACTAGAACTATATATATATACATACTCTATATATATATGAGGCTGATGTATTTTTTTATTTCTTAATGGTACTATTGATTTCTTTAAATATAAGAGGGTGGAGAACGTTACTTCTTCTTAGAGCATCTGAATATGACTAACTTGTTGCAGGGATTGTCAGATTTCCCTAACAGCGCCACAGTTCGAGGGGGGATGCGATGTGTTTTGGAGTTTAATGGGGTACCAACCTCTAACTAGATTGAGTATATGAATGGTGACAAGAATGTGATGACTGCCCATTCTTTAATTTTTCTTAACATTAGCGTATTGAAGTTTTGATTTTTGAAATCAAGTTCATCGGTAATATACGTTTTGAACTTCTCTGAAAAAGAGTCTTTGCTTACTCAATTAATACAATTCTGTACAATTGATAAATTTCCTTTATAGAACCTTACGTTTAGTTGGACTTGTCTTACAAATAAATGAAGTTGGTGGGGATTATACTTATTGGTCTTTAGTGATAAGGTTTACGTGAAAGTGACTACATTGTTTGGCAGTCCCTTTGTCTCAACTATCCACTTTTGTGGATAGTATCCAGTTATCCAGCTCTTACTGGTACCAGCACTTTACACTTAAGCTTAATTCAAGGATACTCCAAAAAATCAATTTTTCCGGAATGATGTCTCAAATAAGATCATTATTTTCATGTTTTTGCTACTTTCATACATTCCTTGAGTTTGTTTTACAAACTATTTGTAGGCTGGTTGTTTTTAATTGAAACGTTTTTTCGGAAAATTAATTTCGGTGCTTTCTGGATTAAAATTTTTCATTATAACGAGTTTCCACATCCTGTTTAATAAGGGTCGTAAAAATAAATTATAAAAATTTCTATTTTGAATAAAATTTGCCAGTTAAAAATGTGTGAATACCGATAAGAAATTTGATTTTTTTTTCTTATTATAGTTTTTATCACCGAAGTATTTTGACATGGTTGCAGAATTTTTGTTTTAAATATTAAAAGATATATTTATATATTTTTTTTATTTCATTAACTTAATTCCAGTTATCACATGCCGGAAGTAAGGATAATGACTTTTGAACCTTTAATATGTGGGAAACCTTCTGAAATCATATTGAAAGTAACTAATCCAACCCAGCATCTGACATCTTTGCAGTTTGGGGATTTAGTTGATAAAGATGAAGAGGATAAACGAAAAGTTGCTCTTAAAGAACAGATAGATGAGAAAAAGGTTACAAAATCTATGTCATTCAGTGCCTAATTTGATATTATCTTCCTGGAAATGAAAATCATTTTAGTTTTTCAGGTTCAACCGATTCTGGTTCCCAAATTGAAGCGGGCACTAACAACAAATACCAAAGTAGAATTACCGAATTGTTCGGTAATATTACCTCCTAGAGATGATGCAGCCGAATATGATGATACAGGCGATACTCATAATTTTCAAGATGATCCTAAGTAAGAAAAAAATTGTATTTTTGTTTAAATGATAAAACGAAACTTAGAACTGAATTATAATGATGTTTACTAACCCCTACTAAAACATAACCTCCCCCTTTTTTTATGTTTTAGAATCGTCGTATGGCGTAAAGGAAACAAAGCTGCTATAAAGTTTGTGATTGTACCCGATGCCTTATTACAACACAACGATGAAGTGATTTTCGGATTTTCATTGGAATATGGTTACGTGAATACAATGCCAACTCTAGAACAACGTCAGCCACAACGAACAGAAATGCAAGTGAACGTTTATATAACTCCAGGAACCGTATCAGCTGGTTAGAGAATTAAGATTTTGCTTTGAAGCTAAGATGGTCACAAAATATTTTATATTTATTTTTTCATATTATTTTTGTTACATTCTCATTTATTTGCTTCCCAAACTAATTTATTATATTAATGAATTTAAAGAACTTTAAAGCCAGGGTCTTATCATTAAACGCTTCTCAGAGAAAATTGAAGTTTTCTGCAGTAATAAATTATTCAAATTGGTCTAGATCTTGAATTATCATCACTTATATTATGATTTGATAACGTTTCGTTAACTTTTAATGTAACAGAAGTGATCCTTGGCACATATTTTCAATATCTTCTAGTTTTAATATGGTAAATATATCTATTAAAAATTCTGCACTAGATGTATCTACAACTTGCACTGAACTAAAGATATGAATTAATTACGCAGTGGTTTTTCTGATGTAACTTGTTAATGTGATGGCTTCTCTGTGATGAAAGTATTGTAATAGCATTTTTATTTTTTATTTAAATTATAGTTTTGCTTTGTTGAGAGACCTACGACAAATATTATATATGAACAATAAAATTCAGTGTGAAAAACAAAATGTATATAAATTTTTTATTATTGAGCTATGAATATTCCCTCAATCTTTGATTTGCAACATGGTGCGCATAAGAGGCCTGTGATTTAATTCTTGTGGGCCTTATTTTAATTAATTAATTTTCCTAATCTCTTAATTATGGGGTCTTAATTTTCCAATTAATAAATAGAATATTCAAATTAAAAACAGGCTGCGAAAAACTACTATATCTGTTTTAATATGGCTTGTACTAACATATCTGTTATGGGGAGGAGCAGCTACGATGGAAATTAAAAGATTTACCAGTTCTAGAAAACAAACTTTAAGATTAATAACTAACGGCGCCTGGGTTGTGAGAAATAGTCAACTTCAAAGAACAAAAAATCCCTGCAATGGATGACTTTATTAAAACTTTCTTTTCGATTCCTTCTTTTTGTTAAAAACCTCGGAAAACAACTAGACACTACCGCAAAATGCCAGTTAATACTTTCACTAATAAATACGCAGAGAAGTGACAAGGCAAAAGTTGTAAATTTTTCTTTGCTTAATGCTTGTTACATATAATTTGTTAAAAAATATCATCACTTATACAAAGTTTAATTTGATTCCGTCTATAATTTTAAACAAATGTAATTAGTTCTTATAAAATTCATCGGAAATAAGCACTTTATCATATCAATTTCTTTGGATTAGGAGGTCATTGCTGATTCTAAAAATTTCTAATGTAGAACATTTAAAAATTACATTTATAATTTGTAAGTATTAAGTTTTCTTGAACTATTACTCAAACATTTGGTTGTCAATTTAAGGAAAAAAAATCTAACTATGATGGGAAAATTATATTTTTATACTGACAAATGTATTCAATTAACAAAGTTTTTTTTTTTATAACGAAATAAATTTTACTATTCTGATTCTTCTCACATTCTTTACAGATCTGATTTTGGTCGTTTGTCTATCCAAGCTTTAATTTTAGGAAGAGCCAGTACTGTATCCTTTAATGATTGCAAATTGGGATGATTTTCAAATATATCAATTCCAGCCATATGTGATAGATAATCTGAGATGGCAATGAAGTAAAGATCTCCCCAAGATAACTAAAAAATAAGAAAAGAAGCGAAAGTTGACATTTTTTTCTGTGTAAATAATATTACAAGAGTTTGAATGAATTCATTACCGCAGAATTTGCCAGATAACCTCCATTAGTTTTTACCAATTCGTCTAATTTATTTAAATAAAATGGAACAACATCTTTAAGAACTTCATTCCTTTTCTTCTCTTTAACATTCTCATCTGTCTCATACCAGAAGCTAGATATAGCTATAACATAACAATAGTACATCTTCACATAGAAAAATTGAAAAAAATCAAATGATAGAATAAACGAGAAGTCTTTATATATAGAACTACCTTGACGCAAATCATGTATAGTATCTACGGCTATATCAATCTGTAATGCCTCCCAATTATCTTTTCCAGCAATTCCTGCTTCTTTTCCAAAATAACGCGTGATTGCGGTAGACTGATGAAGCTGTATACCGTCAACCTCAAGGACAGGTACTTTGCCGAATGGCATTGCTAAAATGAGAAAAAAAATATTAAAATACAAAAATTAAGAATCTATAAAATAGTCTTACTTCTTTTGAAAAGAAAACGAAAACTAAAGTTCGTTGAACTACAGCAGCCAAACAAATGCGATGCAAAATTTATAATACTAATCAATACTTTTATAATAAGAACATAGTGTGAAACACTCACACAACTTTCTCTAACTCCAGTTTTCATAATTGTAATTGACAAATTTTATAGTTTGTGTACCAAATTTGATGAAATTGGTTGGAGTTCGTCAAAAACAAAAAAAAATGTTCAGTAAAAGCGCACTTCCGGTTTACTAATTTTCTTGAAACTCGGAATTTTGGTCATCAATTTATTTCTAATTAATTTTGTCAAGATGGTAGAATTGTATAATCAACAATGATAGCACTTTAGAGAAAAAACATACCCCACCCCTCCCCCAAAAACCCCCTTAAATGACTTCACCAGGAGAAATGTTTCAAATAAAAGTTATAGCTCTTAATATGTGTAGTACACATTATTAGGTTAAAGAAAATCGTTGGAGCCGTTTTCGAGAAAATACAGAAACTGAAAAATACATTTCAGTAAAAACGCACTTCCGGTCATCCAATTTTTCAAACTCGGAATTTCAACACATTTAACTCTCGTTAATATTATTTAGATGACAGATTTGTATAATAAACAGAAATAGCACTTTGGACGAAAACCTAACCCTACCCCTCCCCTAAAAGGGCACTTAAATGAATTTCAGAGAAATGTTTTAAATAAAAGTTGTAGATCTTTGTATGTGTAGTCGATATAGCATGTTTCAAGAAAATCGTCGGAGCAATTTTTGAGAAAATCGCAAGGAAGTAAAAAAAACATTAATTGCTACTTCCGGTTGAGGAATATTGACCGCTGTGACCTACTGTCAGATCGCATGGTGATATATAAACGGAATATCAATTTTGAACTTTCTATGTTTTTTGTTTTTGAGCTATGCTGTTTACATACATACGTACACACACTCACACAAGAGATCATTTTCTAAAAACCACTTTTTTGGACTCAGGAGACCTTAAAACGGATATTTCCTGTGAAAATTCTATATCGAATATTTGACACGATTACAATACTTCCTCTTAAGGAGTAAGAGAAAGAAAAAATCTGATGGAAAATAGAAGATAATTTAAGGCCATAATATGCAACTGTAAAGTAGGTACAAACAAGGTAAAGAAGGCAACGCATTTATAAAGGAATCAAAATTCCGAAATATTTTTGAAATCCTGATGAAATAAAGTGTATTTCATTAAAAAACGACAAAAAATGTATAACTTCATTGGAAAATTTTGAAATTTAAACTCCCATAACTTATAATCGAAAGTGATTTGTAAATTACATTCACACCAGGAGCGACTTTTCTGGGTGTTAAAGTCGTTCAGTGAACGCCCTAAATTATAAAATGTTCGCTATTATGTTAGTGTGTAACAATTAGAGATCTGTATATCTATTAATTAGAAAGGTTTGTGTGACTATCAGGAGTTTTTCACTTGGGAAGGTTTTAAAGAACGCCCTACTTTGAACACCACGAGATGGCACTGATACACACAACTGATGGTGGCGTCTAACTGATTTAGAATAAACTGTCTCAACATTTATATTAACGTACTTCTTTTGGATCTCAATTAACGGGGAAAATCTGTTAAAAACAAAACTAATGGATAAGTATAAGAACGCAAGTACTAGACAAAAATGTGAGAAATCTGTAATTTAATTGTTAAGTTCTACATATCTGAAACTTTATAATAAAGGATAAGTTAGATAAATAAAGCTTATAATTTTGGTATTTATCCCATCATCCAAGTTGGATTTCTGATAAGTGGCCATTTTTACTTTTCGTTAAATATTTTTATTTCCTAGCTGCGCCCATGTGAACTGAAATATTTGCTTATATTGCTTTCTAAAAATGTCAACACAAGACTTACAAAATAAAATCTGAACGCTGAAGAGAGTTACTAAAATGAGGTTATGTAACATTATTCAATTCAAAAATTAATTTGCATGAAAAATTACAATTTCGTATTGCAAGAGTTCAACTGTTATATACCAATATAAATACAGATGAATAAACAGAGAAGACAGAGATTAACCAAAGTTGCATGCTATTTATACAGGTGCAAAAATATAAATATGAATTCAAACTCACTTACAGGTACAAAAATAACTAAATTTCTACAGTTTTATTTATTTATCTTTTTATTTGTTAATTAAAAATTATTTTTATTTAATTTATTAACAAGATTATTTCCAATTGTAGAAGTTGTTGGCCGTTAGAAATGATCTGATGTATCTCTTAGTTGGCTGATCGACCGGGGGGGTATCATAAGAAAAACACTAAAAAAAAAATTTTGTAAAGTGTTTTTTATTAATGGCCCGACGTTTCGACAAACATTGTTTGTCTTCTTCAGGGGCTATCTATAAAGAAAAAATATACATAAGAATCTAGCTAGCATTACCAGAACAAAAACAAAAACAAAAATGGTAATGGAAAACTAAAAACAAATTACACAGGTAAATATAGAAAAATTATGGAACTATTACAGACCTTGTAAATACAGAATTTGTGTGCTCTATTACATGTTCAATTATGACTGTGGTCTATGAGTGTACTACCAGTGAAAAGTTGGGAAAGGAACACCGGTGAAAGTAGAGGTGGGAGGGGTGAAGTACCGTTAGGTATTGTTGGAGTGAAAGGACTAAGAAGCAGGACAAAAATAATGAACGAGTATATTTTTATTAAAAATATATATATATATATGTAATTTTTAAATAAATAAGAATTTTAAGCTACTTGGAATATGGATCAGGATTAGCTCGATAGCCATTGGCGGACAGGATTTTTCTCGATTTTTTGATGTTTTCATTGTGGAAGGTGGGATGGGAGAGTGAAAGGGCACGGTTCACTAAGTTTTTTGCAGTGTTGACTTTTTGGTGGAAAGGGTGGTCAGATAAGTAGTGAAGAAGTCGTCCTGAGTAAGTCGGTTTCGTGTACCAGTTATAAGTTAAAGTGTTGTCTGGATTCCGGATTATGATCGTGTCGAGGAAGGGGAGGCTGTTGTTTTGTTCTCTTTCGATTGTGAATTGGAGCCTGCTTCATTAGTCGTATGATTTTTAGAAACTCGAAATAAATATTTAATTTAAGATAAGAATGTTGACTGTGGAAACTTCTGTTAATGTTTTAGATTTTATTAGATGTGATTTGTATCATTATTAAATCATTTTTATCCCTATTACTGCTACATAATTACGGTTTTCCCACAAATCTATACCTCCTATTTTTTTCCAAACAACCCCACAGAAAGGTAAATCAATTGAAGGGAAGTTTTTGACAATCAGATGCAATATGTAGCCCATAATAGTACAATTTAGGAATATGGTTATCATCCATTTTAAGCAATGTTATTCACCAGTTAACTCCTCTCCTAAAAACTCTAAATGAACTCTGTCACTTTCAAATCTCAACAGTGCTTCACGGGTAGATTTAAGGTAATTGCAAGAGTGACTTAAAGAACTTCATTTGGACCTTATACCGAGTATCGGCATACGGAAGTGAACTCTCCCCAGTACAGTAATACACCACAACCATTGAATCAAACAGTATTTCTTTGTTTCCAAAGAATGTGCTCTACCCTATTTAGTAACTGTCTGATTTTCGCTAAGGCTGCCCTCCCCCCTCAAGACTCACTATATTCGCTTGCTTTCTTAAATTTATCTTCGCAGTAAAAATAACAGCTAAATATTTAAAATTCTTTACAATTCCAATTTCTTTTTTTTGTAATAAAATTTATTTGCCCAACTTGCTCCTTTATAAAACGGTGAAGTTTTTATTTTATCTATACTTACGAATTGGCATTGCAATATTTATTTAAAAGTTCTAATTTAAATTCTACGTCTCTCCAGGAATAACTTAAAATAACAATATCGTCCGCGAATAAGTGCATCAATACGTCCTCTTCCTCGTTAATACTGATGCCGTCGGCTCCATGATTTCTAAAAAACTCAAGATGTATAAGTTGAACAAAAGAGAACTAAGATTTTCTCCTTGGAGACCTCCTCTGTGACTTAAATTCTAAGTTGCTTCTCCATTACTCTCAATATACAAAGACGCTTTTCTATTGAGTTCTTGTATTGCATTAACAGCTTTGCCGAATACAGAAATAGCATTTAATTTTTCCCATAACTTCTCGTGAGAAAGGGAATCAAAAGCGCACTGGAAATCCACAAAAATTCAGGACCCGCTTCGCTGGTACTTAATACTAAAATTAGTTATGTAACATTAAATAGTCTTTTAATATAAACAGCACAAAGAAATTAATCGCTTTTTTCAATTGTTTATTTATACAAATAAACCAAAGTTACTGAAAATAGAAAATCATGCCATCATGTATGATAAGAGGTCGATAATCATCCTCAATCAATTGTAATTATTATTAAATGTATGGATTATACTCAATTAAATAATCTATTAAATTTAAAAAAAAAAAAAGAAAAATAAAGATAATAAATAAAAATAATATCCCAAATAAACGGCACAAAGTAATTACAGGCTACCCAACTAGATAATAAGTTCGATAAAGTTCCTTAAAACATTTTTTTTTTGTTATCTATAGTTACTAAAAATAGCAATTAATGCCGGTATGATAAGACTACATAATAGTTTTTTTTTTATGTGTAATACCAATTTGTTAAATTAATATTCAATTATATTATAGTAAAAATAATAAATTATATCTCTTTAAAAATATTTGAGCATTGTGAATGCAATTGAATTAATTAATACCGAAATTAAATAAAAAATAATTTATAATTAATCCAAAATATAGATATTATATTATAGAAAACACTTACAAGGTTTGATTGTAGGCCAGTTTTCTTTTTCAAAACGGATATCTTCAAATTCCTTGTCCATATAGCTGAGAATAAATCGGATAGGTTCGGCCAAAGCCTTTACGGGAAAGTATGTGAGCTTGTAGGTCGACATTGTTCTATGGAAAATAATATAAAATGGAAATAACCAACAAGCAACAAAATGTTTCAAATGTGAAAATTCTTCACACAATATTCAATTTACAAAATTGTTACCACCTGGAAAGGTAAAAAATTGTTATGCATTAAATTATATTTTTACACTGAAGATTAATAAACATATGAAATTTTCCACAATATTTAAAAAAAAAAAAAAAAAAAAGTCAAAATATTACTGCAGATGGTGCAAAAATCTGCTTTATATAACAGACGCTCTAGTCCACCATTACTTTTTTAACCGGTATTCAGAGGCCCTTGTAAAGTTCATCCTTACTGCTATTTATTACTTGCAAAAATCAGAAAAATTATATTTTATTTAATTTTTTGAGTTTATATCCATAATTCAATATCTTTTTTTTTTTAAAATCTTATTTCTTACATAGACAACGAATCACTCCTCCTCAATTATCCGGCTTTCCATCATTTGCGCAAAGTGATAATGAAAGGAGAGACATGTTTAAAAACTTGTTAGCTACTTTTATAATTAATTTTTATTAAAAATAATTGTATTAAAATAGCTACAAACCTTCTAAGAGTTGTACCGAAAAAACAAGTGGGTATTCGGACTAACAACTGGGACACTGGACAACGGCTCCTCTGTTGTACACGGAAAGTACTACAAGATTACTTGGCGGAAGATTAGCTTTAATAGTGGGCGTTTCAGAAAAGTGGGGTTTCTTAATTGCTTAGTTTCCGGTGGCGGGGTATAAATTATTTAAATTTCTATTATTAGACAAGTGGTAGGTGATATTAGGTTAGGGTTAACAAGTAATTGGTTTTTCTAACTTAACCGTGTAGAAGAAGAAAATATTGAAATGTAGAATTCTGCACGTCTGAGATTTATAGATTTAAAGTTATTATAGATATTGGTAAATGCCGGCATGCTAAGTTTCGCCATTTCTATAACCTTTTGGAAGAGGTTATTAATAATAACTTCAAAATTCGTATTGGAGTCATTTTAGTTTATTATATGTATTAATCAATATTTCAAGTTTTTGTTATCTGTTGCTTCTCTTGATTTAAATAATCATTAAAACATGGCTAGATCTACTAGTAATGTAAGCACAGGAGAGAAATTGCTATCTATTATAGAGGATATTGGATTAATTTCCAAGTAAGTGTTGTGATTGAATTGAATATTAAAAGCAAATTTTTTAGTTTAGTTTGAATGAAATACCTAAAGTTTTCTAACCAAGGGATAATAAAGGGATGTTTTATTTTTAGAGAAATAATTGAAAATGCTATAGCTATGAAACATCAGAAGTTATGTGGTGCTGAACAAGTACATTTAACAGAATTGCTGGTTATGAAAGATAATGAATTGAAGGAAACCCTCAAATTAGCCGCAGAACAAGCAAAAGTGAATCAAAAGATGGATTTACTGAGGGCTGAAGTTGATAAACTTGATCAAGATATACAACAACTACAACGTCAATTAAAAGAAGCAGAACAAATTTTGGTAATTGCAGGATTTTTTCTTGTATTTGAACAATACAATATGAACTCAATAGCAGTAATATTTTATTTTTGGGTTTTAGGCTACTGCTATTTATCAGGCTAAACAGAAACTTCAGTCAATAAACCGAGCTAATAAAAGGCCAGTATCATCAGAAGATTTGATAAGATTTGCGCATAGAATAAGTTCATCCAACGCAGTTTGTGCACCTCTGACTTGGCAACCAGGAGATCCTCGGAGGCCTTATCCCACTGGTAAGTACTGAACATCTATAAATAAATATATGATTTAATTTTGCGTTTGGCTGGAAATGAAAAAACAAGTAGTGGTTGAGACTTGCCTATATTTCGGGTGTTTCCTTTCTTTCTACGGCTATTCGAAATTAGTAAAAACATTGATTTATGACTGTATGCTACTCTTTGACTATGAATGTAACATTTATAACTAGAATGGAATAAGATAATATTTATAATCACCTTATACGAAGTAATAGGCTGAATATAGCGCAGTTATTAGAGTTTTTTTGCAAATTTTCATATAAGACCAAACTACAAGACACATCATATACTGGTGGTCAAAACAAGCAACAAATTAAATACCGCTGAATTTTTTTTTCTTTCCCTGTTGTAAAGTGGGATCGTGTCAGATTTTTTTGAAATGAATTTTAACCAGAAATACTTTCTCTGAGATACCATACAAAAATGCTTACATAAAAAAATGTCATTAGCAAATGGTTTGTTACTTTCTCCTTAATGTTGCTCCAAGTAGAAGAGATTTATTAATTTATAGGTGTTTAATTTTAATATATTGTGGTATCCAGGCAATCACCTGGATAGCAACGATGGGATATATATTTTAACATCTGGTTATTTATATATATTTATAAATAAAATAAAAGACAGTTGAGTTGTGGTGTGTATTTGATGTTGCTACCAAGGGCTATTGTGTGTTTAAAATAAGCGATTTACTAAGCTGTCCCTCTCAGGCTTCCAGTCATGGACAGCCTCACAGCACTCATTCTTATGGATGAGTACAGTAGGTTTCGGCAGTCTAAAATGCTCATTGGGAGTCCGGGCAGGGCTTTAAGTGAGGGGGTCCTATGTCTTTCACGGACCTCCCTCAGGTATCTGGTTGGTTTCCTCACTGGGCATTGTGGTTTAAGGCGACATCTCTATACAATGAGGCTCATGCCTGACATCTTTTGTAGAGTCTGTGAAACGGAGGAGGAAACACCCATACATATCATGACAGATTGTTTGGGCTGTGAGGAGATTAGGTTCAGTACCTTTGGCCGGAATAGGATATGGCAGAAGAGCCATATGGCAGAAGTGTCCTTTCAAGGTTATGGTCCGATTTGTTTGGACTATGGTAAAACTTAATTGGGTGAAACCCGGGCCTGGACTTTTGTTCCAGACCCGGTAGTTGTTATTCTTTTGGGATAGCTATATAGGGCCAGAGAGGCTTTGGATAGCGCAGGGTTTGCCCTCCCCTTCTTTGAATAATAATAATAATAATAAGCTGTCCCTCAGTGGTTATTTTGCAGTATACTAAGCTCGTAGGATGAGGTAAAAGATATAACTAATTTCAGAAGTGGTATAAGTACGACAGCTGGTGTTAGAAGTAAGATTGATATACGACAACTGCTGTCAGAAATCTGATTAGTTTGTAGATCTGATAAATTGAATCTTATTGGATAGATTCAGTGAATAATAGGATCCAGACGAGAAGGTATTTGTTTTTAATTTTTATTCAATTATTTATTTTTGTATAAAGGATGACCAGACGTGAAAAAGCGGAGGAAAAGCCAGACTGGAAAAGCCAAAGGTGAAAAAGCGGTGGAAATATTCGAGAGTTTAATGCGAACTCGACAGGAAATGTATAGGATTAGGAATGGTAGAGATACGAAGGGTACTTTAAAATATTAACCTCCGTCTTAAGCTTGAAGAAGTAAAAAGGCAATTGGAAGTTATGAGGAAGAATATACCTCCATGGGTTAATAAAGAAAAAGGATGTAATTTTCCTACTGTTATGGATATAGGGAATTACTAAGGAGGAAGAAATTGAGGATGAAGAAGCTGGGCAAGAAAAGACAAAGATGAAGAAGGTAATGAAACTGAAGAAAGAGAATTGATAAAATTAGTGAATAATAATGGGGAAGATAATACCTAGAGGGAAAAGAACAGAATCTGAAGAATAAGAAGAAAGTAATTGGAGGACGAGTTGGGTGAAGAATCTGTAAAAGATACATTGGAAGAAGTGGCATATGCAGATGAAGAAATTGAAGATGATGAAGAAACTGGTAAAGACGAAAACAAGAGGATAATAAAGAATCGAAGTAGAAGAAACGTTAAATTAAAAGTAACTGGAGAACAAGAGTTACTGAAGAATTCTTGCAAAGAGAGAATCTCAGTGAGGTTGACGGAAAAGGAAAACAACAAGTCAAAGGGAATGAACAGGCGGAAGAAAAGCGCTATGGGTTACTTGGCAATGGACTCTTAACCATGTACAAGGCAGGTAGGTGTAAGGGAAAGAATAAGACATCGTGGCCACCATAGTTGGCGCGAAGTAGAAGAAAAAAGCAAGTTGGCAAGTCTACAGGAGATGGCAGCCACCATGGTTGGTGCGAAATAGAAGAAGAAAAAAAATGCAAGTTGCAAATATGAGGACAGAGTGGAAAATAAAGGAGGGAGCATTGTGGTATCCAGGCAGTCACCTGGATAGCAACGATAGGATCTATATTTTAACATGTGGTTATTTATATGTATTTATAAATAAAATAGAAGACTGTTAAGTTGTGGCGTATATTTGTTATTGTGTTATTTTGTATATTTATAAAGATATAAAATAAACGGTGTTCCTAAGCTGTCTCTCTATGGTATTTGTAGTAGGGTAAGCTGGTAGAATAGGAAGATACGACAACTGGTGTCAGAGGTGTAATAGAGATACAAAAATATTACTTAATCTTAAATACATACATAACATAACGTTAAATTATATGTCGAACTCATTAAATACAATTAAGTTTTAATAGCAAAGTCAATTTTCCAAACATATTTGCACTAGTTGTTGTGGTTGGGCCGGCAGAACTGTAAATCATCAGAGATATCTTTCGTAATAGCCTGCTTCATTTTGTAGTCATCCTATGCAAAAATAAATAAATGTTGGAATGCTGAATCGTGTCTTTATTTTTGTTTCAATAATCTCTTTGTCGCTAATTTAATTTTACGAATCATTGTACTAAGTAAAGTTTAAGTTTAAATAAAAGCTAAGTAAAGACAAAATGAAGCAGGCTATCACGGAAAATATCTCTGATATGTACCTACACTGTAAACATTCGACGTAGTCCTTTTTGGGGAATGCAGTTATGGTGGCAAACAGACTTCTTAGATCGTAAACCAAAAGCGTTGCTATTGTAGCTGAAGAAATCGTTTTCGCTGGCAAACTGTCTGACCATACATTGAGAAAAGGATTATCTCTTTACATAATTTGCACAAAATAGTAGAACCGACATATCACTACGATCACCAATCATCTCAGACTTGGTGTCATTCTACAAAGCTTGGTTTTACATCAGTCTCCGTTATCCGAGCACCATAAAGTGAATTGTTGGTGCGGAGTGTTTCATATGCGGTAACTGATTTCAGTTTTGTTTTTAAGGCGTCTCAACATCTGGAGTCATTTGCGCCCGGAGCCTTCTCATTGCACTGTCGGCCTCCGGACAGTGTTCTCCCGATTCAGACAACACTGTCCATCACCGGACGTGAGCTGTAGGGGCTCCTAGGAAGAGAAAATCTAAGGGTAGCACGGCTGGATTCGAACCCGTGATCTCCGCGTTGCTAGTCCAGCGCGCTATCACTGAGCTAGTCTCTTCCCTCGTGAGTCAATTGTGTGAACATTTTATTAAATTCCTAAAAATATATAAATAATATTAATCTTAAAATACCATAATATTAATAAAATACTATAAATAATTTTAATCTTAAAATTTACAATTCATTATAAATCTTTTTAAAGTAATAGACAATCTTACTCTCCATCTAAATTGTAAATAACAAATTATAATGTTTGTATAATTTGTTATTATACATAGATGTATAATTTTCTGGATATGCATCTATTAGCATTTATTAATAAATTCCCTGCCTTTAGGTGTTCCACGAGTTAAAGACAACCTCTTCCTTTTAAGTGCCTTATCAGTATGTTGTTAGGTTCCACCAACTACTAATATAAGGACAACTAAACTTTTAGCTTCCAACGGCTAACTTACAAGGGTTAAACAAAAAATGTCAATTTTAATTGCGTGAATTGCATTAAGGGAAAATAATGTGAGTGCGAGAATCAGATTTTTCAAATAGTTTCATACTGTTTGTAAACATTGGTAAAAACTTAACTTAGCTCGAGGATTCATAAAATTCAATTACCGACAGAGAGATTACTGAAAGTTGAAATGTATACACTAGTCAGCATTTGTTTATTTATTTTTGCATAGAGAAGCTAATTTTTATAATAAAAAATAGGTATACTGAGCATAATAATAAAAATAGGATAAACTGATCTGATTCTCCTTTTTAAAGTTTGTTAGGAAAGCATGAGCCACGAATTTTCTTCTTTTACAGATATCGAAATGAGAGTTGGTTTTCTTGGACGACTTAGTGATATGCCTTTGAATGGTAATATGTTACAGCAAACTAATGCTTTGGGTGATATGCATCGTGCAGGTCATCATTCAGGTAAGAAGTTGGACATTTTTAGTTCAATAAAACTAATTTATGTTAATAAACTGTTTACATTGAATAAAACCTGTGCATGTCATGAGATTATACCCATTATAACATGCTTTCATTGCCTTATTTCTGACGGTTGCGGTTCTTCCTTCCCCATCAGATAATGATATAGCAAGTTTGTTTTTTGACAAAATTGAAGAATCAGTCCTTGACGATGGAGAAAGACCCGAATCGTTAAAAATTAAAGCCAAAAAGCATTGAGAAGCCATTTATTTATCTAGAAATGTAAATCTACTGCATATCGACAGATTTGTGAACTTTATGCACTTAACATGAATTTTTGGAACTATTTTCTTTTTATGTTTGATACAGAACCTCCTGCATCCC
Organism: Triatoma infestans; assembly: GCA_011037195.1. Classification (NCBI taxonomy): domain Eukaryota; kingdom Metazoa; phylum Arthropoda; class Insecta; order Hemiptera; family Reduviidae; genus Triatoma; species Triatoma infestans. Next base: position 110,138 of record JAAEAF010002965.1, read on the forward strand.
AACAAAATCAGTTTGCATGGCATTCTTCTGGAGAAATTCATATGGCAGTTGGACAAGGAAGTGTGCCAATGGATACGCGCAATCACACTAAGGACAGTGAAGATGTTGAAGTTATGTCCAGTGATTCAAGTAGCAGTTCATCTAGTGATTCACAGTGATTACTATGTTAAATATATAAGACTTTTTTTGTACATATGTTTATATTTTATATATTTTTTTTTTAAATCTCTATTTTGGATGTCTTGTTTGGAAATTACAAAATAAATCATTAAAAAAAACGCATTTTGACGTTTATAATTTCCAATTTTATTCATTTTTAACTAAGAGCAAATTTGGACCTTGGACTAGGTGGATTTTGAATCTTGGAGCAGATTTGGAGGAAATGACTAAAAAAACCATATTAACGGCAAAGGTACTCTAACTCTTAACCCCTTGCTTAGCTTTTTTCTTTTATGTAATTATCCGTGAAATACGTGTATATAGTGTGTTATAAGTGAGTTTTGTCAGTGTGTAGTTTTGTGGTGTTGCTATAATGGGATATCCTTAGGGATCACATGATCCCTTAGTGTCTTCTCCAACGTTGAAAAACTGTAGTAAGTAGAGAGTGATTAAAAGAAATGTCAAGATCATTTCTTTCTAAAGAATTTATTTATGCAAATGAGAATTAATAAAGAAGGCATTAAAAAAAGGATTATACATTTTGACTCGTGAAATTTTCATTAGTCTTCATGGACAAATATTATATTGTTAGAATTACAATAAATAGCTGATTTTTTTATTAATCGGAGCAACTTGAAGTAAATCAAACCATGATTTAGGTGCCTCAGCATCTAAGTAAAAAAATGCATTTCAATTAAATGAACTATATTATTTTAAACCTAATCTCTTTTATAAAACGTATATTTAAATTTTCCGCCATCCGTTCAGATTTAAAAACATTTCCTTATTCATGCCCAGCTGTTTGTAGTACATGTCATGTGTGAGTGGAATCTTTAGTGTCAGCTGGTTCCTTAGTTTGGTATCTAATGTGAGATTGTTTTCGACCAGAGTATTGATGTGATATGGCATACATACAATTCATTTTTATTTTATTGAATAATTTTCCCGGATGACAGTCTAGCAAGTTGTTTTAAATTTATTTTTCATTAATCAAAAATAGTTTTCAAAATGGGGCCTTTAAGACAACGAAAAAATAGTGTTTTTCATAATATAATTGAACAGCAGTATGATCAGTCGATAAAATACAAACTATACAGTAGTGTGAAAGGTAATTATATAATTAAAAGTGAGCAATCAATGTTTAAAAAAAATGTACAAGTGTTACACAATTTCTACCTCATTTTGTTCTTTCTGTTTTTATTTTTTGGCAAACTCTAAGAAGTCCTTGACATGTAAATGAGAAAGAAATCTTATTTTAGCACAATAGCGAATTTATTAAATTGATGATGTGACTTATTTCAAAGATAAAGCTTTATCCGTTTTTGTTTCTTGAATACTTTTGTGTAAGGATTTGGAATTTTTCCAAACTGCTTTTCCAACTCACATTTTACTTATTTTACAAATAATCTGAATACGGATTGAGTGTTTTTATATGAAAGAATCATAAATTAACCTCTGTTTTTATTTGAAATTTAGGGAGCAAAGATTGGGTTCAGAGACTTGGATTGTTAAAAACGTTACCTATCCATTCTGGTTGTGTAAACTGTATTTGCTGGAATGATAAAGGAGACCGCCTTCTTTCTGGCTCGGATGATCAGCACTTGGTTATATCACACGCCTACAATTATAAGGTGGGCATTAATTTGATTTTTTAAAAATAAATTTTAATCAGTTTTAATTGATTCGATCTAGCAATATTTGGTTTTTCATTTTTGCAAATAAGTAGATATTATTAGAATTTTTCAGTTTTTATAAATTTACTTTTTTGTTGATTTTTATTTTGCTTGAATTTACCTTGTAGTAATTGTATATATTTTAATAAAAAGCGTTCATATTTTGACCAATAAGTTTACAATGGATGGGGATTCTTACAGAATTTTGTTAGTTTGAATAAAATAAAGTTTACTTCGCCAGCGTAAAAGGAGTGTGTTTGTTGTTTTTGTTTAGCCGCTGTTATTTGTTATTTTGTAGCCCTGATGATGGCTACAAAATAACGAAACGATGGCTGATAAGACGAAACGTTGAAGTAAATTTTCTTTCATTGATTGGACCAGATACCTCAAGAATCTACATCCAATAATATTATATTGTTTAAAAAATGTTGACTAGGAATACTTCATTTTTAATTATAAATATTAATGAATTTAGTTCTCTCCCCTTTTAACAAAATGTAGATGTCTCAATGAAGGCGTTAAACTCGGAATCAAGGGATTTTATAGCGTTTTTTGCTGCAATTTTCATTTATTATTTTTTCCGTGATGTGATACAATGCACTGCGACCTCTTCCAGATTAAGATTTCTAAGGGAAGGTTCCAAGGAGGGTAAATCTTCCTCCAACACGTGGTACCTAGCTAGCCTTTCAAATCTTTTCTGGATGAAAGCATCCCAGTCCCTTATGAAGTGTATTGGGGTCTCCTCCATCTCTCTATGGAACTACAGGTGCTATCGTGTTCTAGAGCCAACTTCTTCAGGTGCCACCTGAACCTACAATTCCCCATAAGAAATCTGTCAGCTTGCGAATCTTATTTTTACTCAGACTGATGCACGCTTCACATCTTTTCTGATTATAACCGTCCAGAAGGTCATAGCTTGCTTCAGTCCTGGGAGGATTTTCCAGAGCTCAGTTCTGTTCACTTTCTGAGCTTTTCCCGAAGAGGCTTATCCCACAAAAGGGTCCAGATCCCGTAAAGGGGGATAAATCGCCTTTCCTTGCTAGGCTGTTGGCCATCTCATTGCCCTCCCACCAACATGCCTTGGCACCCAAAATAGGTTAATTCTATTATTTCTGCCTGGTTTTGAGTTTTGCCGAGGCATCCCATACTGTTTTTGAAGTGATGACGAATGAAATCAGTGTTTTAATGGAGGCCTAGCTATTTAATTAAGCTTAGTTAACAGGCCCAAATTTTCTTTGCTGGTTGATTATAGAAAAATATTATATAGTAATAGTAATAAATATTACAATTTCCGCTATATTTCTAGGTTTTAACTAACTATAAAACAAGTCACCGAGCAAATATATTTAGTGCCAAGTTTTTGCCACATTCTGGGGATACTACCATAGTTTCCTGTTCTGGCGATGGTATGATACTCCATACAGGTGTGTTTAGTTACATCAACTTGGTAATTAATACATTTCCTTCAATTTATAATTTAGCAGTTGTATTTTATATACTTTGAAGTGTTTTCAATTTAACATATTCTGTTGTTAATACAGATTTGTTGCGACCAGAAGAAACACACCACAATTTATTTAATTGCCATGTCGGTACTACCTACGAAGTTGCTACCATTCCAGACGATCCTAATACATTTCTCAGTTGTGGTGAGGATTGTACAGTTCGTTGTTTTGATTTAAGAGTCAAGCAGAAATGTACACAAATGCGTTGTACAGATGTAAGGATTGTTTATATTTTTAATTTTACAAAATGAATATCAATCTTTCGTTTTTTGAATGTTTAACTGAATTAAATTAAAATTTAGGACATCATGATATCATGCCAGAGAGCTGTTACAGCTCTAACTGTGAATAACGTTCTTCCATATCAGCTAGCAATTGGCTGTTCTGACAGCACTGTTCGGTTATATGATAGGAGGATGTTACGCATTGGTTTTGGTAAATTTTTGTTCATAATTTTAAAACTATAGGTGTTTGTAATCAATACATAATACAAGATTTGTTTTCGTTCTTTTTGATTAGGAGATAGTACAAAAGTTTATGAAAGTTATACTGCTCCCGGAATGGATGGGAGGTCGTATCGTATTACTTCTCTTAGTTTTTCTCCAAAAGGTGAAGAAATTCTAGTCAGCTACTCCTCAGAACATATTTATCTATTTGGCCTTAGGGTAAGGTTTTACATTTTCTTCTACAGTTCACTTAATCTTACAAAGGACTAATGATATTAATAAACTGCACACAGTATAAAAAGACCACAACATTTAGTACAGAAGCTGAAGTTCAACCAACTGAAACTAGTGGAAATCATGAGAGTGCGGAACCTAGTTCTCCTGTGGCTCCAGTAAGACGATTAAGATTGAGAGGTGATTGGTCGGATACAGGGCCAGATGCAAGACCACAGAATGAAGCTGTAACTGGTATGTTTGTTCAGAGTTATGAATTACTATTAGAAAAGATTATAGAAAAAAGTTATTATAGAAAAAATTAAGGAATGGGATAAAATGTATCGCCTGATTAAATTTCAAAGTTTCATTATAGTTTATGCTTTTGTTTTAGGCGGTGCATCACACGCCCGACCTACTCTTCATGGTACACTGATGCAACGAATGACTGATGTCTTGTCACGAATGCTTAATGATCCAGCTACTAGAGCAGCTTTAAGTCAAGGCGGTGAAGATACATTTCCAGAATCTGCTGAAGAGGGGCAGTCTTCCCATAGTGAACCAAATCCTCAAGGTAATGAACTATATTTTTGGCTAAATTTTGACAATTAATATTTAGAACAGTAACTATATTAATGTTTCTTCTACAGAAAATCAAGACGCTCCGTCTACACCGGCAACTTTACCGGAACAAAATCAGGCTATTGTAGACCTAGATATTGATGAATTAATGCCTGGAATAACTGCTGAAGGATGCCCGTGTAGAACTGGTGGTGAAGCGAGTAGTTTTGATGAACAACCGCCAGCAGATCATGGTTCACCTCTAGATTTACCTCTTCCTTCTTTCAGTTCATCATTTTCAACACCGCCTGCTGAACAAATGGAACTAGAAGCGTCTGTTAATCTAGTAAGTTGATTAAGTTATTCAGAAAAAAAAGTCTAGCTCTTTTGATTTTTATTTTCACATAGAATTTCTTAAACAAAAAGAATCTTTATTGTTAATATTTTCAAAGGAATCAATGGAAGAACCAAATGTCGAAGAATGTAGTATCGAGGAACCAGTCGCAGAACCAATGGCTGCTGAAGAGGCCTGTAACAAATTGCCTTCCACTTCTTCAAATTCTTTAGATGAAAATACAAAGCCTCATTCCACACAGTTAAATGAATTATCATCTATGTGCCATGGATTTGTTGAAAAGTAAAACCAAATTTTTATATTTCTTAATTTTAATATGTTGGTGAGGGAAGGGATTAGCCCAGTTTTAGCGCAATCCTGAAGTCCCGTTCGAGCCCAACAGTGCTGGCCTTAAGTTTTTTTTTGGAGCCTCTACAGCTCATTGTTTGGTGAAGGACAATGTTGTCTATAACGAACACTGTCCAGAGACGGGCAGTACAATGAGAAGGCTCCGGCGCCAATGACCATAGAAGTCGACACGCCTTAAAAATATATAAATATATTGTTTTTTATTAAAGTATTTTTGTTAGACATGGAGTAGAACCGATGGTAAACTTGACATATTCTGATGTTGGACCAACGGCCTCTTCAATATCGGTTACAATGGGGGACGGTGACGGACCAAGATCTTCTACAATATCCGATCAGAAATCAAGCCAGGCTCAAGCGAACAGTCGTAAGTAATGTAGCTTTTCTTAAATAAGCATACAGTGCTTCTCTCATAAGCCCTGATTTTGCTTTGTGATTGTGAAATATGCTTTGATTTATACTGCCATATAGATAGAAAATTGCAATATAATCCTTTTTCTAGAATCCAGTTCAACGAGATCACCTCAAGTGCAGGAAGCTGCCCCTGAATGTAGAGATAGTAAGTATTACGTTTCATTTCCATTTGTTTTAATAATTTGTCTTCCTCTTATATGAGGTCAGCTAATCTTGAAGCGTCTTTCTGCATTTACTCAAAAAGATTACACTATTTACTATTTATTTCATTTTAGCACACGGCATGGAGGGAGAACTGAATGATGATGATTTTGTAGAATCCGATGACGATCTAATAGAATGGTCAGTTTTTCTTACGATTTTATATTGTTAAATTTTAGTATAATAGTTTATAATATTATTATTTAACTGATTATTTAATTATGCAGTCAGATCATTCATCCAATTGAAAAACATATGGATGATGCAATCAAGAATGTTCGTGGAGAATCAAGCAATGAATGTAAAGATACTATTAATAAAACTAAAAAGCAATATTTTAAACAGAAGTATACAGGTCACAGAAACGCAAGGTTAGTAATTTTAATCAAGCGTAATCTTTGACATTACAGCTCTGAAGGCAGATTCCCGATGTCAATTCATTGAAAACGATAATAATCTCCTAACATTGAGTTTAGGAGAATTTTAATGATGATCCTAATGACTTATTATTTTTAGGACCATGATAAAAGAAGCAACTTTCTGGGGTGATGAATATGTAATATCTGGTTCAGATTGCGGACACGTATTTATGTGGGAAAGAGAAAGTGCAGTATTGAGAATGCTATTACAAGCTGATCATCATGTTGTCAATTGTGTGCAACCTCATCCTTACCTACCAGTTTTAGCTACTTCCGGCATCGATTATGATGTAAAATTGTGGGCACCTGTACAGCAACAGCCAGCTTTTGATTCTGAAATGGCTGAAGAGGTCAGTAGACATTATTTATTTCACAATTTATTTTGAATGTTGCATTTATCTAACTTCATATATATTTTTTATTATATGTTTTCTACAGCTCATGAAGAGAAATGCAATTATGCTAGAAGAGACCAAAGATACAATAACAGTTCCCGCATCATTTATGATTCGCATGCTTGCATGTCTAAATCAAATTAGAAGAGGTGAGTCATTAATAGAATATTTTTCATAATTGTTTCATTAAAAAAAATTGACCTCTTCAATCAGTTTTTTGTTCTTTTTTTCAAATGAAAATAAAACTAGAAATTTTTTTCTCATTTTTTTTTTTATGTAGTAATTTTTTTTTTTTCATTTCTGTCAAATTGTCACTTGCCAAATATATATTGAAATTTGTCAGTTATATTTCTTTCTTGGAAGTAAGCTTCCTTTTTGATTGAAAGTGGTTTTATGGAATTTAGATTTTAAGTCCACTTCAGATGAATGTAGCACTCAAAATGGAACAGTTTTTACCACGAGTGTTTGATACCACTCCTAACGCGCACATACTAGTGCTGCTTCAAAGGACTCTTCAGAAAAGGCTTTTGCATAAACAGCGGCCATCGACGCTAGTGAGCTTCCAAAGAGCTGATGGTTGTTAGAGTCAAACATACTATCAAAGTCGCAGGTCAAAGTTTAAGTGTCGACTTTGAGGCAATAAAAAGTACATTGTGCCCTCGTGGATTTAGTTTCTCTAAGATCGTATTACTGGTGTTTTCGATGTTTGTATTTCTATATTCAAAATAAAATATAAATTTTAGGAGTGATGAAAATGATGATTCCTCTTGCTCATATTGAGGAGGCGTAGCGAGCTTCCTTTGGCACGAGCGTTCAATTTCCTCTGTAGAGAAAGAAGCGAAACTATTTATTTACTAGCGGGACTAGTTTAGATCAGAACTAAATGGCAATAAGAACATCGACGTAAAATAAAAGTCACCTTGACTGTTGAGCCAAAGGTTTAGTTTTAATTTTGTAAAATAATGATTATCGAACTTTTTTTTTTTGTATCAAGAACAGATAGTGATGCATAGTTCACTCTTTTCTCATAATTCTTTTTGTGGCACATCGGCATCCGTGATTATTAGGCACGGAATTCCCCAGTTCTAACGTAACGATTCTCTCTACAGAACCAGCCGTAGAAGCCCCTAGGGCGAGAAAATCTAAGGGCTGCACTCGAACCCTCTCCCTTGACCTCTCCGTTCGAATCCAGTGCGCTACCAATTAGGTAATCCCACCTTTCCACTCATTATTAAAATGTCGTTAAAAATATAAAATTATTTTTATAGTCAAGTGGTGTAAGTAATAAAAATGTGAAATGATAATAAATATGATTGATGAACTGAAAGAAAATAATATAAATAGTTGATGATGAACTAGTGGTGAGATGATAAGACTCTCTTATTGTGAAGTTTTATGAGCAACTGCATGCAGATTTGGATTTGATTCATTAATTTATAATTTGATAATACTGATTGGCTGCAAACAGAACTGCTCCGCTGTAATACTCGCACCCTTTATACGATGTTGTGATTTTTATGCAGTCGGCTGCTACTTCAACTTTGTAGGTATGTTTTTACTGTAGGATGTATCACATCTTTACGGGTCTTATTTGTAGTAAATCAAAATTAAACAAAATAAAATATGTAAAATAAATGATTTTCTTTTTTTACTATTTAGTTTATCAGTTGATTCGATTTTTAAAATTAAAAAAAAAAAAATGAAATTTCATCACATATTATTTTTTTAATTTCAGCTACTTAATTTACATATATTAAATGATTTAATAACTATTTTTTTTATATAGATCAGAACTAAATGATCTTAAGTGTTAAGTTAAAGGAAGTTTCAAACGTTAGAAAAAAAGAAGTTTCATTTGTTGGCATGTTGCCTTAACTTAGTTTCTGATTGGTTCCTTGAAGTTTATTGCAGCATTTGCACTTGATCGAGTATCTCTTTATAGTGTATATAGCGTTTTTGGGATGTTAGCAAACACGAAAAATAGATAATTTTGGGAGTGTGCGCGCGTGCACGTGGACCCGATGGTGTTTTTAATTCAGTTGTAGAAAATGCAAACTTTGATTATGCAACCAAATGCAACTGCTATTGCATTGTTGATTTTTTTTTATTGACGTATCAAACAGATTTTCAATGCAGTGTTAGATAGTATAGCTTTAAATATTTGAGAATTCTCAGTATATTAAACCAAAATTGAAATTTGAAGATTATCTGGGATGGAGAATGAAAGATTTCTTAACCAGAATTAACAACACAAATATTTCTGTTCCATTTAATGTCGTTACTATCAGTCACATATTTAGCCATTTTTTTTTTTTTTGACTTGATAGAATTTTTTGTTTTGTTCTAAATTTGGTTATTTCTTTTCTTTTTATATTTCACAGGCGGAAGAAGGCAACATAGAAGGGAATCTAATGCAAACAGTGATTAAAAATTAGTTTTATCTTATTGTTCCTCCTAATTCAGATAAAAAAAAAACAACAGTTTATTAAGCTTTCTTTATTCCAGTTTTCAGTAGGTCGCAAAATATTTATTTATATTTCTTCAATTTGCTTAAAAAAAAAAAAAAAATCGCAAAAGTTATTACTTAGAAATTTAATGAATTAAATAATTTCCACCATCCTTTTCTTCACAGAACAAAATCACAAAATTCATTCTCAATTGACTTAATTACGGGTCAAACAGTGCCCCACAAAAAAAAAAAAATTACAAATGTGTATACTCGTCCGAATTAGTGGTGAAAGAAAAAAAAAATTAAACTAAATTAAATTAATTCTTATTTTTATTCATGTTAAATAGAAAAGATAAATAATTACATTTAAGTAATAATAAATATGTAAGCAGTTAAAGCGATTAACTTCGTAAAACAGAAGCTGGGTTAAAAGAAAATTTTGCGCATACACATCTGTTCTGAAGCATCTTCACACAGCTTCTCAAACAATTTTTCAAAAATTAATTACTTATTTTGAGTGCAGAGCCGATATTTTTATATATTTAAGAAATAAAAATGGAATAAAATCTAGATGGGCATTTTGTGTGTTTTCTGTTCTAGGTATCATAAAAATAACAGGTAAGCAAGAAAGTCGTATCGTAGCCTTCTTGAGGTTTAATTAAGGAAAAATGTTTATATTTTTTATTTTAAATAAACTCTGTTCTTTAAAATGTTATGTATATAGTCATATTTGATTTGATTTTTTTACTAATGGGAAGGCAATTTAAAAAAGAAAATGATAAAAAATATTTATAATTTTTTCCTGAAAATATTCAGACCTTCTCTATTCCTACCTGCATCTATCGTTATCTCTCATGTTCTCATCAGAAATATAGACGGTAAACCGACGGAGATAGTCCAGGGGTGAATGAGTTGGTTCATTCATTCCTTATTTTAATTTTACTGATTTCTCCATTTTTTTTTTGGAGTTACCTACAGATCTTCTTTTAGAAATGTTTGTTTTTGTGCAATTACGGAGCCAAACATACTACTGCTAATTTGGAGAATAGGGTCTTTATAACGCCTTCTTCCAAGAAGTTCTGCTGCCCATAAGGTCTTATACTATATGGCGTTGACCATGCTTAACCGATGTGATCATATATATGTGTCTTAACAGTTTCTATCTCGTCGGCCAGTCTAAGTCAGACTACCTCGACCGCCTCGCCGGTGACTGCCAGGCTCAATCCGTGTGTTGAGATTAATGATCAGATGGTCGGGCCATTGAAGATGAGTAGGAAAGTTGGTTATTTGAGAAGTCTCGGAACTCACATCCTAATGCACACATAACTCTCGCATTTCCAGCTGTCAAACGTCACTTTGTTGCAAAGTTGCGGGGTGAGAATTATCTTGTCAAGATAAAACTTTCGACGCTTTCACTAAAAATAGCTGTTAGTTTGTTACCATGTCTGTTGTAGTCACTCATTGAATTTTACATAATTATCTTGGGCTATAACCATCACTGACTTCTGACTTCATTAAGAATTCTGCGTCGTTTTTAATTTAATAAATTTTGATGGTATTCACCTCTTCATTTAGATCTTGAAGTTCGATTATCCAGTTATCACTTCTCCTAAGTTATATTTCAAAGCTTCCGCTTTAAATCGCCGCAGTTCGAAATCATACTTCAAAACTGATGGTATTAGCATTTTGTAGAACATTTCTTTAGTAGTTGATCTGAAGATTGTGCGGTTTCTTATTACTTCGGAATCTATATTTACATTTATAAACTTACATAAACGAACCTCTTGCAGACGAACCTCTTGTCTTTAGATGTCAGAATGTCAGCGGTGTGATTTTAAATTTAAGTTTACTGCTACCTAAGAGACGAATGTTGAATGTTTAAACCGTCTGTAAAATGTACAATGAATAAATGGTGTTTCATTATGTGATGAGCAAGTCTGCCTGGGAAAGCACAAAACCCAAGTAGATAGTACATACATCAACTTCTGAATCCTAGGTATTTAAAAGCTTAAACTTCATCAATTTAGTTTCATCCCACCTAATTCTCCCTGACATATCCAAGTCTTCAGTTTCTCAATTAATTAATTCAATGAAAATGGATTATATTTTTTAAATTATCTTTCCACTGGGAAAATTGATCAAATATGAAAGATGAATATTTTGACGAATAGAGAAGTAATTATATTTTCAAAATAAATTAATTAAAATGACCTCCAAGAAGCGCCCATAACTTTTTTGATCATCTGATTATTTAATAGACTTATAATTCGTAGATATAAAATTTGTATAGAACAGTTTTGATTTGATTTCTCTTAGGTTTCTATTTTTCATTTTCATTTTCTCTTTTCTTAATGTATTATAATGTAATAATAATAAAAAAAAAGATACAAACTGTATATAAAGTTATTAATAATCCTGAATAGGTTACTTACAATAAGCATAAAGAATAGAGTAAAAAATACATGAATTGTGATAAGTTGGTTTTGTTTAAAAGTATGAACTATGTAAAAAGGAAAGTAATTATTAATGGAAGGAAAAAATAACTCCATGAGCATCTCATAATTTAAAAAGCAAAAATAAAATAAGACAAGTTCATTCATTATTGTATGTATAGTTTTTAAATTTTAAGGTTTTAATTGTTTATATTGTTCTTTTAGATTAAAAAAAAAAATTGAGCATTAAAAAATTAAAATAGTTAACAGAAAGTTTGATTTTTCTTTTACTTCTTCATTGTATTTATTCTGCCAAGAAATAAAAAGAATACTTCCTTCATTACCTTTAATAACATTACGAAGTGATTCATCGAAAATATATTCATTTCTTACCTTAATTTTATGTATCCGTCGATACTTTGTTGCAGAAGGAAATTTTGTTTTTAGTTTCAATAACCGCCACTAGAGCGCGCGGGTGTGTAAAGATAGCTCTCAGTACGAGCGTTACGAACTTGTTCCATAACTCATTAGATAAAACATTAAAGTATAGATCACGCGCGCCGGACATAATACCTTGCACAATATATTATTTTTCCGAACCCTTCATATGCGAAAATCACTCGGTGTTGCAGGAAAACGAAGTATCTATACATACATGTTTGTTACACCCAACTAAAAAATTATTTAATGTACTTTTCAATCAATTAAATTTTGTTAGATAATTAAATTGCTGATCTGTCGAAGTTCTATAACAACATTGTGGGCTTTAGAGATTTTCTTTAGTAAAAGTTGCATACTTGCACATCCAGCATCGTAACTAGGATTTGGAGGCCCTGCAAAATCTTACTGCGGACCCCATAATAAAAAAACAATTATAATGAAAAATCAGTAATATATAATGTTTTGTATCTATAGCTAGGTCCAATGTGGGGGGGGGGGTGTCTTGCTACACCTAGTTTATGTCATTGTGTACATCCGATTGTTGATCTACGTTATTGGCGGAGCTCAAGAGAGCTTTATTTCTAAGGCCAAAAAGGGAACATAGTTTTATATATTGTAAATAAGAGCTACAGTTATTTTATATTTATTCAGAAATTATAGATAAGGTAAATCATGCATTTGTGGTATCCATGTATCAACTTCCAGGCATTAATTAATTATAGGTGTTTTTTTTATAATCAAGCATCAGGTAATTAATTTTCTTGGAAATGTACGACGGGCCGCCAGTTTGACATCTCTGATACAAGACAACTTTTTTTACCTATGTCTTTGTTTTTTTCCTTTAAATTAAGTAATATGTACAATTATTAGTAAAGTAATTCAACATTAGATACAGAATGTAGATCTTTTGATTTTGTTTTATGTAAGTATTACAAATAAAAAACTGTGATGAAATAGTTTGTGATTTTATTGAATACTAATTTATTATTAAATAAAGATTTTAATCTTAAACTGCAAATACTTATCGTATTTATTTTTTTTTTATTAATTTAAGGCCCGTCAACATGGTCTTTGGCGCCTGGAGCCTTCTCAGTCCACTGCCGGCCTACCGACAGTGTTCTCTTGTTGCAGACAACACTACTCACTATTTAGAAACACGAAATCTGTAGAGGCTCCTAAAAACAGAAAATCTAAAAGCACTGCTGGCCTCGAACCCGGGACCTCTGCGTTGCTAGTCCAACGCGCTACCTCAGAGCTAATACCGTTCCTTTTATCGTATTTAATTTTTCCTTTAAACTGCTTAAAAGATCTTAAACAGTTAACAGACATAAGTAGCATTTATTCACGGATATGCTGTAATGTTTCTGTTTTTTCGGATGGTGATGGGTTCTCTTATTTTCAATTATTTCTTAACATTCTGTAAAGAGATGTTTTTTCTACACTTTTTCTGAGTTCTGCAATAAGAATAATTAATAATAATAGCTGAAGAACTTCTTTCAGAACTTGGCTAAAAATGGGTCTTTACTTTAAAGAAGCCTCCATTATACTATCAGTCGCTAGCGGGTTGAACTTGTTTGCGTCCGAAATTGTTCTCATGTGCCTCCTGGATACCCAACTAAACGAACATTAATCGCCAGCATAATCTTTTCATACGGGCTGCGTGACGTAAAATGGTTGAATAGCCGAAGTCATGGCATAGGGAAAAAAAAGTGATCGATATGATATGTGACAGATACTTTAAAAATGGAAATAAACAAATTAGTTGAATAGAATTATCATGGTGGAAAACCCGAAACCGGTAGGCAGCAAGGGAAAAATCATGCTGGTGGACACAGTGCAGCATTGCGTGGACCTAAGCGCTAATTCAACATCATCATCATTAACTCGAATGTTAAGGAAAAAAAAGACCTAACGTATATTTTGATTCCCCTTTGAGCAATTTGTGTTTTCGATAGCAATAACGGGCAAGTTAATTTTTTATTCAAGAAATTTTGTAAAAAAATTGTGTTATAAATAAAAAACCAATGCATACGAGATTATTTTTAATTACTAAGATGGATTTTTCAATTCTTCCTACGTGATGTTCAAATTCTTGCCAGCTTCCTTGTTTTCCAAATTGTGCTGGATTTCGATCTCCAGAAGTGCTTAATTTGAAAAAAAAAATAGTCATTCAGGTAAATTATAAAGGTAAATATTTTTACTTGGATATACATTTTAATAATAAAGTAGTAGTTTTTTTTTAATTTAAACATCTTTTTTTTTTTTACTTTACATTAAGCTTTTATCAGATAATTCCTTTTTCATTTTATTAAAACAATAAAAATTTACATCATCTCTATATACATATTTTATGTCATGGACTTTTGTCCTGCTCCTTCTTTTGTGGTATATAAAATAGTATCACAATATACAAATATAACATAGTTATTTAAAAAACATGTTATTACAATACCCTCTTTATTGTAGAGTATTATTTTATTATTATTATTATTATTATTATTATTATTAATTTTTTAAAAGTAGGCCGTACAAAATTGTTTATAGAAAAAATTCATCTACATCTTGAAATATTTACAATAAATATGATAATAGAATTAGCTATATATAATTGTTTTTTAAATTAACAATTAATAAATATTTTACAATTCAGAATTTTTTTATATTAGAGGGTTTTTGAATTTGGGAGAGAAATTGGTAACAAATTCAGAAGTATTTATTTACTTATATTTCGAGTATTGTGTCCTGTTCTAATTCAGATAGATTGTCGTTCAACAATGGCGTTGGAAGAGTATCATCCAGGACTTCTCCTATTTCTTCATATCTGTAACAAGTTTAGATTAGACAAATATTTTCTATTTATTGGAATAAAAACTGCTTTAAAAACTTCTTTTTTTTAAAAAAAGAAAAGAAATCAAGCCAGCAAAATGTTAATTTATCTGAAACAAGAACAATACATCTTGGCTCAACATGACTTAGTGGACTTGCTTGGACAAAACAGAACAAAAAGTCTGATGTAATAGGAGTAACAGGTTGGTTCTTAGCATAAATTGAAGATATCTGAATCCAGAAAAACAGTGCTCAGATCAAATTCCAAATAACACTTCAAAATCTAACGTACAGATTCTCTTAAAAGAAATAGTTCAAGGAAAATGTTTCAAATAAATTTTTAAGAATATCTTTTATGTAAAGATAATTGAAATCTTAGTAAACCTATTCAGCACTTCCGGTTAAAAATAGATGCACCAATGGTACTTAAACGGAATATCAATTTCAGCTTTTTTTTAGTTTTTGGTATATTTTGTTTACCACATACACCATACAGTCGCACACCCAAACCTACATACCAAACTTCGCTGAAACCTTTTTTCGCATGTCCTCAAAATATGTGATCTCTGAGAAAATTCAATTTATTATTTATTTTTGAGTGAGTGTGTGTGTGTGTGTGTGTGAGAGAGAGAGAGTAGAAATGCTGACTTTTATTCTATGCCATCATCTAATTGTTGTACCTTTTAGTTTTTTAATTATGGTGTTAAACACCATTAGTAGCATCTTTCGATGATCGAACCTAGCAAATTTACAAAAAGACCTTGAGATATTATTTTTAAGGGCAAATCTTAATTCATAAGACTCTCTTAGTGATTTTTACTAGCCTAATTTAAGAAAAATGTGATCGCAACATTTATTTTCCTAAATATATATATATACTGTCTAATGAAATTGATCTAGTACTCTGGAAAAAAGATGGGAAGCTATAGTAGTTAGTAGTGAACCTTGGGAGCGAAAGACAGAACTAAAGGTGTCGTGCTTGTAAAACGCCCACAATAAAAATCGACGTCTGGCAAGTCTTTGGCCCTTCATGGCCTGTTGTACTTAAGGTGCATATCTGCTTAATATGTTAACGAAGTCTCCATCAGATGTCTTGTTTTTACTTATCTCAAGTACAATCCTATTGATCATAAATGTTATTGATCATAAATGTATTGATTTATAAATATTAATGTTATTCATTTGATTTCAATATTTCTATAAAGTACTTAATTTACTTAGGATGAAATAGGTCCTCAAATGCTGCGTCACTGTTTGAAAGCTTCGGCGATCCAGTGGGGCAGCAAGCCAACCCTAACGCCCACATCGTGGGGGCTGGGCAACGTGGCACCTAGGTTCTTCCGGTGTCACGGCTAACTAGGGCAATGCAATGGCGGGTTGACGACTACCCCTCGTTGGCTTCCTATTCTTCATCACCATCCTCTTATTTCCCATCTCACCTCATCCCTGTCTCTCTGTCCGGCTCAATCCTACGGTGTTATGCGACCCGTGCCTATAGAATGGTTAATCCCGGAGCCTAATCCCGGGGTCGTCACGGAGCCTCTGGGATACCAGACGCCCTCCCAGAGTAGTAGTCTTACCCGGTCACTGCGGGGCTCTCACCGGGTGGCGCAGCCCTCAGGACCCTGGTGGGGGACGAGGTCCCGAAACGTGTAGTGTGCACGGTTTTCGTACCTCATAAGGACGGCGAGCCAGTAAAGGTACAGCAGGTAGTCAACCTCTTGAGGTTTGGCAATCAGGGCTTGAACCCTGGCCTGTGGACCGTCATAGGGTGTATCCTGGAGAGAAAGGGCCAGCTCTTCACCTATTCCATGGGATAAGAGTCCCTGGAGGCTCTGAGGAGGCTGGACATGTCTCAATACTACAGGTTCGGAAGAATTAAATTCCGAACTAAAGACAAACCAGATAAGGTGCAAAAGGAAGCTACCTCCGCCAAGGCGCTTGGCCAGCCGGAGAAGCTTCCATCCCCCCTGAGTCAGCGTTGACCCCCGTGATTGAACCGGCGGTGTGGATTGGCGCACAAAGGGCCTCGGCTAGCCGAAGGAAAGGCGATAAGAGAGGCAAGGAAACCAAGAGGGGGGAGGGCTTGCCCGGTCGCCATCGGGGAGGCCGGGACCAGCCCGCTGTTAAGGCCTCAGGCCATTCAGCATGTGCCGGCACCCGGGGATGCTGGTGAATGGCGGAAAGACGAACCTAGCTCGCCTCCCAGACCCCCCCCTACTACATCACAATAATGGGGCTACGGATCCTACAAGTCAACCTCCATCATGCCAGGCCTTCGGCTGTCCTGTCTAGGAGGTTTGACTCAGAGTGCCTGCACGTCGCTTTGGTGCAGGAACCGTGGCTTGTGGCTGTGGCGGAGGAAAAATTCGCCCCCTCCGAGCTAAGGCACTGTACTGCAGGGGCTCCGGGAAACCCAGAGCCTGTGTAGTTCTTAACAATCAGATCGACTGTAATTTACTGCCAACGCTTTGTTCAGGCGATTTTGTTACAGCAATCTTCTCGGTCTCATTCCCAAGCTTTATTTTGAAAGCAACTTCCACATTGTCATACCGATCAGGGATGAATGGGCAGGGATCCCCCTCTGCTCGGTAACTCGGTCTGGTATACAGACGGCTCTAAAACTCCGACTGAAGTCGGAGCTGGGGGTCTATGAGGGCAGGCCTAAAGTTAAGATTAAGGCCAGCCTAGCGAAGTACGCCACGGTCTTTCAGGCTGAAGTAGTGGCGTTACAACTCTGCGCTAAGGAGATTATAAGGCAAGGGTTAGAGAAGGGTAGAAGAGTGGCCATATACTCAGTTAGGCCTGCCCTGAAGGCACTTTCCTCACACCAAATAGTCTCAAGACTGGTGTGGGACTGCCTATATGCCCTACCCGATGTGGGTGCTTGGAACAAGCTGACATTCGACTGGCCGCCTGGGTCATGCGGGGTTCCTTGGCAACGAAAGGGCGGACGCCCTGGCGAGGGAGGGCTCGAAAGATACCTTTAAAGGCCCCGAGCCCTTCTGCGGGTTGCCCAGGAGCCTCATTCACGCTTCTGTCAAGGAATGGATAGAAGACCAGTGTCTGCGATGGTGGGAAAGCACGCCAGGGCAGAGGCAGGCTGACTCTTGATTAAGAGGCACTTGCCTAAATTTACCAAGGACCTACTGAGCCATAGCCGAAGAGATAAAGGCTAATAGTGGGTCTACTAACAAGGCATTGTGCCTGAATAGGCACATGCTCCATTTACTACTTGCAGACAACGCATTATGCCGTTTCTGCAAGACCAAGGAGGAAACCCCGGTGCATATCCTTTGTGAGTTGCCGGCCTGGCGAGAACAAGGTTTCTTCAACTGGGCACTGGCAATCCCGAAGCCTCGAGCTTCATGACAGAGCGACTTTCAGCTTTGCTAGGCCTGATTAAGAGCGCAAAGCTGAGGGATGTGCTATAAACCCACGGGATCCACAATAGACCTCTCAATAGGTCGCAGTGGAATGAGGCGTGGCCCTCCCCAATTTAATCTAATCTAATCTAGGATGAAATAAATATGCATAAAGTACTCGAATGAATGGTTCGAAACTAACAAAACTAACCAGACGTGTATTAATACAACTAGAAGTTTGTTTCAAATTGATTCAAAGGTTAGCGATCTAATTCAAGATAAAAGAGAGACCGTTGAACGTTACAATCAGTTTGGGGTGGGTTCTTACAAGTGGATATTACCTGAAATTGAGTCCGTCATAAACTGGATTAAAAAAAAAATGTTTTTTTGATGGGTTTCAGATGTTTATTCATCGTAGAGTTTGTTACAAGATCAAATTTAACAGTGGAAGTTCAATCTGACTAAAACAAAATCTGAAGATAAATGTAACTGAAACTATTAATCTCACGATATTAGTTTTACTTATTACAGCCAAAGAAAGTGTATAATTAAAATATATGTCAAGATAAAAAGAAAAAAAACATGTTTTAACCAAAAAGATCCATATCCACTTTCAATGTCTTTCAATACGCATGAAACTAAGACTTGATAGAAGATATTTCAGTTCTCTAAGAACTTTGGAGCGTAACATGAAGGTAGATTCTTAAAAAAAAAAAAAAAAAATCAATAAAATTCTCTGATATTTACCGGCACTTAATAAATATTTCTTCATAAGAGCTATATTTCCAACCAGTTGAAAGAGTAAATAAAAATGTGTACTACATAAAAAGGCTAAAAAAAAAATTACTTATTATCGAAATTATCTTCTTGACTTGGTGAGTGGCTGTTGAGCAATCTTGGAGAGGGTATCATTTTAGTTTTCTTGCAAGCACGATAAGTAAGTATCAGGTATAATATTGATAATACCGACAATTGTAATCCTGAAAGTATTGCAGTTCATTACTTTTAATAATACTATTATTTTTAATAGGAATCATTAAATTAGCCATTCATTAAATAAAAATAAAATATATAGAAAATTTGTATTAATATACCTGCTACAATGGATAACCATAGTCTATGTGGTCTCAGGAAAAGTATCAACGCAAAGACCACATATAACAGTGATCTTTTCCATAATCTAAACCACAACACTTTACCCCAACAATTTAAACAAGCGCTATACTCATTTCTACAAAAGAAATATAAAAAAATAATTTAGGCAAAACAAAAATAAAAAATACATACATATCTTTATTTGAAGCTTTAAAGGGAACTTAATTCAATCAGTGGGATGTTAATTCTTTAATAGGCAAGGAAAATTATTGTCCAATTATGATAATAAAAAATACTATTTATTTATATACTAGGGCAAGGTGAAAAGTTCTTGGCCTAACCCATAGATGGCACTGCTACAAATGAAATTACTGTTTTGTTATGTTGGCATACCTGTTGCGAAAGTAAATACCAAATGTGAATCAGACAAGTAGTTGGTTTCATACGGCTGTTTAAATAAGGATGTTGTTTGTTTTTGTGCAAAATGAATAAACGTGAATACTGTTCTGTCATAAAATGCTTCGTTTTGGATAGTATATTGCCAACAGAAATTCATCTAAAGTTGTTGAAAATCTAAGGAGTCTGCCCCTTCGTTATCAACAGTAAAAAAATGGACAGCTGAGTTTAAATGTGGTCGTACATTGACTGAAGATGATCCACTGAAGGACGGCAAAAAGTGCAACTACCGAAGAAAATATCGAGAAGATACCCAATATGGCTGGTTCTACATGATCGACGACTAAAGGTGTATGAGATAGCTAAGGCTGTAGGCACCTCAGAAGAAAGAGTATGTCACATTTTACGCGAAGAACTGAGTATGAGAATGCACTGTGTAAGATGCGTGTCGCATTTGTTAAATGCTGATCACAAACAAATGAATCGAGTTTCTCAGCAATGCTTTGCTGTTTTAAGAAGAATCCAACCAATTTTCTGTGCCGATTTGTAACGTGGGTTTATCATTTTACAACTGAGTCAAAACAACAGTCCAAGCAGGGGGTAGAAGCCGAAGAAAGCAAAGACAATTGCATCAGCTGGAAAAGTTATGGCTAGTGTATTTTGGGATTCCTAAGAGATTCTTTTGACTACCTGCCAAAGCGTCAGACAATTAATGAGGAATACTAGGCACATCTTCTTGACCAGCTAGATGAAACAATTGGAGAGAAAAGATCTGGTTAGCAAAAGAAAAAAAATCCTCTTTCACCAGGCCAATACATCCGCCCACAAAGGCGCTTTGGAAATGGGGAAATTGAGG
This sequence comes from Triatoma infestans, assembly GCA_011037195.1. Lineage (NCBI taxonomy): Eukaryota > Metazoa > Arthropoda > Insecta > Hemiptera > Reduviidae > Triatoma > Triatoma infestans. The sequence goes on from JAAEAF010002965.1 coordinate 130,687, forward strand.
TATTTGAAATATGAATTGTTGGAACATCCTTCCTATTCGCCAGATTCGGCTCCCTCTGACTTCATCTATTCCCAAACCTTAAGAAATTTGTGACTGGATAACGTTTTGGGTCAAATGAAGAGGTGATAGCAGCGGTAAATGGATATTTTGAAGACTTTCCAGAATCGCATTTCAGGGACGGAATCCACTTATTGATTAAAGGAAGATTACATTGAGAAATACATTGAGAACTAAATGCATTTTTAAAATAAATAAAAAAATTCATTTTCACTACTAGGTCGAGAACTTTTCACCTTGCCCTCGAACTTAATTCTAAAGGAAGTATACTGATTTTCATTATTGGAGTTATTAAATTACCTGATACAAAGTTGAAGAAACAATGTAATAACCCATGTAATTTCAAGAAAAAATACGATTCCTGCACAAATTCTGTAACATAAAACATAAGAAACATTATAAAAAAATACAAGTAATTTATCGTGAAGGCATAGATATCTCTGGGAATTTACTTGGTGAACTTGAATTTTCAGTTATTTTTACTTTCTCTTACTCCTTCTGATCTAATCTAATCTAGAAACTCGGAGCTTCCTAGGAGGTTCAGCACTTAGACTCAGCTGGGCCCATTGTGCACCCCGTATAGGCACGTCACATCATTAAAAACCGCCAGGGCTGAGGCGAATGAAATTTCTGATCCCGCCTTCGGCTCCAAATTTCAGAAATGGTCTGCGAACATGGTGCACGCACTTTCCAAGAAGGTGAAACGGTGTCTCATCCTTTTGCCCTCATTTTGCAAAGTGGGTCCTCAGAGAGACCCATATTATGCATATGTTTCCTTAAAAGGCAATGCCCTCTAACTAGAGCAGTAATTCTCCTTAGCTCCACTGTCGTTCTGCCGAGGATATAGTTTGATTGAGCGAGTCTTTGAGGGGCCCTTTAGAAAAATCTTATAGAGCTTCAGCCCCGCAATATTTTTCCAATATGTTGTATGTTTGCGTGTTAGCCATTTTTCAATGGCCCCACTGGTAGTTCTGTAAGAGATGGCGCAGAAAGGCTCCGGACCAATGGGCGTCATGAGGCGCCCTCCTTCGCCAGTCTGTAGACCTTTTCGTTGCCTTGAATGCCTTTATGTCTCGGCACCCAACCCAGCTGAAGGCTGTCGTGGTTTGCAGAGTTTCTAGTTGTTCGCGGCATTCCTTAACAATCCTCGACCTGATGCAGTTTGCCTCTAAAGCCTTTAGTGCGGCCTGGCTATCAGAGAAGATCATGATTCTTCAGCTCGTTACGCCCTTATCCCTAAGATACTGGGCGCAACTTAGGATGGCGAAAATTTCAGCTGAAAGACCGCTGGGTTGCTCCCAAGAGATATGGCGATGCCGACGCCAGTGCGTCTAATATGCACGCCAGTACTAACTGTATAGTATTTACATACATATATACGTATATTATAAGCATTGTTAGAATTCGAAATCTGAAGGAATTCGGTTAACCACAAGTTTTTTTTTGGAATGTTCTCGAAAACTACTATAATGATTTGATTTAAACTTGGAATGCTAACTGCACAGATGAAAACATCATTTTTATTTGAAAAATTATTTTTAGGGGGTACATTTCCGGTGAAAACTTAATTTCCAAAATTCGGTACGGTACTAGGGTATAACAGAAAGTAAAATTAGAAAACTAGATGGGTTTCATTTTGTATGAATTGTGACTTGTAAACAAATACTGTTCAAGGAGATTTAAATAAATAATGCACCCTTTCTTTGATATCTTTTAAAATTCTATAAAAAAAAAAAGGACAGCTTCAAATTTATATAGTGATTTCATACGAATTTTCGTTTATACTTTGTCTTTATTGCTACAAAAGTAACTATGAATAAGGAAATCTTTAATAGACATTTGCACTTGCTCAATATGGGTCAGGAAAATAGGCAGTAGTAGTTTGAGCCTGGCTCCGGGCGATTCGTACTCGAAGGAATGGCGTTGCTTTTTGAGGTGAAAGGTCGTCAGCTATCGAACTAAATGGCCCAGCATGCATCTCAGTGTAAATGTATCTCCAAAGGGGTCAAATGAATTTTATAAATAAAATCTTTACTTACATGTAAAATATTCCTATGCCGTGATTGTGTAAGGCGATATCCACTCCAACGCCACATAATACTGAAACAAAAAATATTAAATATTATTACTTCTTTCTTCAATATGATTGCCAAATTATTATTTTATACTATAAATTTATGTATAGAAAGAAAAAAAAAAAGAAAAGGTCAACAATTAGGAGTTATAATTTGTTTATATTTAAATTTATAATGAAACTAAAAAATCACTTGGCTGAAACTTAACATTAATTCATGACCATTTCACAGATTCTGGGTAAGAACTAACGAGGATGTTAACGTTTAAAAGAATTACTTCTACTCCACAAGTAATGAATCTTAATACTTTTAATAATCTTGGGAGCTCTTTTAAGGTTTTAATGGTACTGTTCTCATTTCATGGCAACTAGAGAAGTGAAAAATACCGCAATGGGTTTTTAAACAAGCAAACAGCTTCATGAAATATGGAGTTTATAATAAGACGATAAATTATTTTATTAAAGTTGAACTATTAGTAGCAAAATTAGATTTTTTTTTTTCTTATCGACTATAGAATAATGTCTTTTAATTATGTTTTAAGATATTATTGGTAAGATTTAATAGTTGAAAATAGGAGAAAGTAATACAAGTAAAAATAATTAATAAAAAAATGATTTTTCTTTAAGAGGTATTTATTTAGGCTGCTATGTGAGTTTGCAAGCTTGTAACTAACTTGATTTATGCTCTAAAATATTTTAAGCAGGCTTTATCTGTAAAATATGGTAATATTTGTCTTCATTGTTGGTTCTTAAATTACCCACTTTTTTTTTTTTAAGATGGAAGATGGAAAAGTTTTTCAAAATGAAATAATAAATCGCAGTTGATTATATTTTATGATGAATGTCATAGTGGAGATTATAAGTAAAGAAGATTCGTTTTATATAATTAGAGCAAGGAATTATTTTTATTTTTATAAAATTATAATGAAAGTTTATGAGATGATGTTACTTGCAATAATATAGTAAAATCAAACTTTGGATAATGGACAGGGGAAAATAAGGTAATATGAAAGAAAGACGCCTAAAATTTTAAATACCCAAAATTCTTTAGAAATGTTTTTTTGAATATTTCAGCAATTGACAGAAAATTGATGCAAGTGGCGTTGTGATACACTTGCAATAAAAATCGCCTTCTGCTAACCGTTTACCATTAAAGGCTGATCCGCCAAAGCTTTGTTACGCTTCCGTCTCTCGCTATATATTAACAACTAAATAGGTTGCAACAATACTTTAGATGAATAAAATTTATATAGAATAAACATGCGGAACCTGGGAGTGATCTTCTTTCCCAATGAAACTATAAGAGATTACTGATCAGTTCTTTAGGTTAAATCTGTCATAAAGCATGTTTACATTCACAGAGAACAAAATATTTCGAGTCTATGAGCAAAAAACTTTTTTTTTAATAACATTTTTTCTTTTAATGAAAACTCAATTTCTTAAATTTGTCCTGATCGCTATGCCTTTGCTAACAGCAGTAAGAGAAATCAAAAAAGAAAAAAAAAGTTATTGAATTAAAAGAGAAACGAAGGGAAAATTTTCATCTCAACAGTAAAAGTGTAAAAAGGAAGTTAATGAATATGTGAAGTTTATTTTAAGAAGTTCTAGCGATTATCAAATTATAAAACAGAAAGTGTAAACTATAAGAACATAATAATAAGCTTTGAAACTCACTACTGTTAATATTACAAGGAAATTATGTAGAGAGCACCGGGTACTTTGTATTGTGTATAAAGAGGTTTATTCACTGTTATATACCTTTAACTACACAGATACTAAACTTGTTTATCTTTTCTTTTTATTGTACAACAAGAGTATATAAAGATATAATAGATAAATAGTTATTTATTTAACAAGTGGGTAAAATACCTCTCTTCCGAGTTAAATATTAGATTTTTTCTGCAATCGTTTTAAATTGGTTCTTTCTTTCAATGAGTGTATAACTCACTAGTGAAAAAAAGTAGAACTTAGGCACTGATTTTATTAATCGTCACATTATTTAACGATCGCAGAAAATATTATTTTTTACTTACCGAAGACACATATTTCTATATTTTTACGTATAAAAAATCTCTTTCAACAATCGTTGATTAATGCTACGATTATTACACTAAATTTATCGAAAAGTTGAACTTTCACAAATACGTGCGTTTACACATTACTTTCTTACACTAGTGTGTAAAAGTAACATTATTCAATTCTAATTAGTCCGACATCTTAAGGCAATATACGAAAACCAGTACAAAACAAATCCCAGATTCAGCGGCTCTGAGGTTATACCGAACGGAATAGGTTTTAGAGTTAACGGTACAGGTTATAGACTTGAATTAAAATACATTTGCATCTATTCATATTTGTTTGTGTTCATGTAAACTTTTTCAACTTTAATTAAATAAATAATGCCCAACAAGCCCTTGAAGGGCCAAGGCTTGCCAGATAGCGATTTATATTTGGGAGGGGGGAATGACGCCGCAGTTCCCACGCCGTTTAGTTCCGGCCTTCGTTACCTAGGGCGCTATCAGCTGTAGCTTTTTTTTCTCACGATGCTGGACCAACATCGACTTTGCCCTCATGGGAATCGGACCCCAAATTCTCGCACCAAAGGTGAGTGCGCTAGCTGTTTTAAAAAGTTAATTTTTCGGAGAGAAGTTAAATTTAATATATATTGACACCATTACATTACTAGACGTTCTTAGTAATGTTTCACTTAAAACATTTCAACATACGTCATTAAGTCAGATTCAGTGAAATTCTAAACTTATATTTTGATGAAAAATCAATTACCAAAATCTGGTATATCGTAATAGTTTCCAACTAAGACAGATAGAATCAAAGCCCAAAGAAATTTCATTTATTTGATGCTTATTTTTGTGAATTTCTGGGTCATGATTGCATTTAAAAGTCAATTTGAGTTTTTTCCTAGACAATCCTGGTCAAATCCAATTTTCAGTAGGGTATATTTTATATCTGGTTAATTTTTATATTTATTTTTTAAAAAGACTAATCATATGTATATGGGTTGGCGAAACTGAAATCTTTTAACATTTTTTGAATTGTGAAAACTAACCAGATATGATAAATACCTCACTATAGAACGTCTAGGAAAAAACTAAAATTGGCTTTTATTTGCAATACTTGACCCAGAAATCAACATAAATAAGCATCAAAGAATTAATAAAGAATTATAAGATGGAGGAAACAATCATTAATACTACCGCCTCCCTAGATTTGTTGTTTATTAAATAACAAATGGCAAGAATAAAATTGGAATAATTTATAAATGTTCACTGATTTCATGATGAATTATTGTTTTCATGGTAGCAGTGGTTGTCGTATATCACATATATACCTTAGGGGATCTCACAGAACAGTTTTCCAATCTGGTAGAAAAGAGCTTTCCATTTATATTGGCCCAACTATGACAGCAGAAGTTTATATCTGTGGCCAAAACCTAAAAACATTATCTGTGGATGGCAATAGGGATGGGCTTCAAGACGGAAGGAAAGAGATGTGTATGAGAAATCGAGTTAGATAAGGGAAATCAGAAGTAACTCTCAACTGTTTGTAAGGCTGAATTCCGTTTTATAAAATACAACCAAGTTTACTTAAATCATGATAATAAATCAAAAATCTAATGACTATTGTTGCCATAAGATTTTCTATTGATATTATCAGATTTATCGCGAAATAACCGATTAAATTATATGTTTTGAATTGTTTCTTGAGCACGTAAAATAGTTTCCGGAAATGAATCTGTTCTTGACTAAATAAATTTTTTATCATTAGAACCGCCTCATTTCAAGTAAAATTTATAAGCTGCAGAAAATACTATTTAGTACGAAAAACGATTCTTGACGACATATTACATTAGAAGAAATTTTATCGAGTATTATTAGCAGATTTATTTGCCGCCTATCTACAGTAAGAGAAAATAGAAATAATAAATGGAAATGTTTCATATAGAAATATAGTTTGTACAAGAGAATTAGGAATATTATCTGTGTTTAAATTCACAAGTGGAAACATATTATACTTGACTAAACAGATAAAAGAGACCAACACTGAATCATAGTAACACTTGGAAGTTATATAGCTGTAATATTATTATATAGTTCAGAATAAAATATTGTATTATGTATTATAGTATTGTAGTATGTATTATTTGTATTGAGTTCTTAGGTGGTAACTTAAAAATAATTGAAAAAAAAAACTATAGGCATAGAATGTTGTGGTTGGTTCCGCAGAGCTGGAAAGCATCAGAGATATTTTCCGCCGCTTCTTTTTTTGGTTATTGACCAGTTTTGGGACTTTCTCCCATCATCAGGATGCTTTTTGTCAAACAATGTGATAACATAGACTTACAAAGAGTAAATTTAGTAGATACACTAGTTTTTAAAAATATTTTCGTTACGATCTAACTAGATTAAGAGGGGTGTTGGTACCTAAGTGGAAAAACACATGTTTCGGTCTTTAAAGGGGCATATTGTTGATGGAAACATTCAATACGTGGGGATGTGTAACTTAAACTATGTTTTTTTTGAAGGAGATTTACTTAATAATTAATTATCCATACTATTTTAGTTTTATATTTATTTATTTATAACAGAGCGAAATAACATTGTGTCAGCCGTAGGCTACTGTGAAATAGATACTGACAAGAAATGATAAAATATGAGGTGAATGATCGTAAGATAGTATAGATAAATAAATATGTTGTTGAACGATTAATCTATATAAGCAGGTTGTTTTGATAATTACGCATTCCATTCCACATTTCATCTTTCATAATTCACACACACATAAAACATAAACACATTCGGGTAAACATAAAATTTGTTTATGAATTAACATGCCCAGACTGTAGCGATATTTACATTGGCCAGACAGGCAGAAAAATCAGGGAACGATTTGCCAAAATCCAAATACCAAGTTGGAGCTTCCTGCGAAGTTTCATTTTTGAAATATTTTGTTTGTACACATAAAGATACCATTCGCTAAAAGCGTTTTTTCTTCTTCATATTTTTGCGATCTTAAAACATGTGTTTTTTTCGATGAAAATTTGACCCATACACAATTTTCTTCTTACCAAGGAGTAAAAATAAGTAAAAATGCCAAGTTTGAAAAATAATCGGTTGAGCGGAAGTGTGTATTTATTTAAAGTTTTTTTTTAGTTTTCTGTGTAATCTTCTAATGGGTTTGTTTAAAGTTGATATACTAGCTACGCAAATGTAGACCAGATATTTTAAATTTCATTTTAATACTAATTGATTCTTTAAAAATTAAAATGTCAGTGTATTATTAGTAGTATTGAATATTGATGTTTATTAAATAAATGTATTTTTAGTATTAATATATATGATCTTATATTGGTTACGTCATATATATATATATATATATTCTATATATACAATATTCTCTCTCTCTTTCTTTCGCTCGGTATGTTACACATAGTAATAGTACAGTACATTACATAACCTGGGACAAGAATTCAGGAAATTAAATATAACCTCTCGATATTTTCATCCCTGACACATCTCTTTTCCATCATCTAAAGTCATTTACTGAGCAACATACATACATATATAACTATGTATCTATTCTTATGTAAAGTTGGTCTTCTATTAGGTTATTATTATCCTATTTACTGTCAACAAAGTTCTCAGTTCGCAAGTAAATATATTTAGTTTGTGGAACATGAGGAGTTCTGTATAGCACGTATCTTTTTTAGCATTTAACCTAGACGTCTCCAATTTGAAAACTATATTAAGAATATATATATATATTTTTTTACTTTTCTTCATGAAGAAGTGCGCCTGCGTCAAATTTTCATCAAATTTATATGTTTTGAAGTTGTGTTATTAACAAAATATCTCCAAAATTAAAAAAAAAAAAAAAATCACAGATAGCTCCAAACTTAAAAATACATTTTAGGTACCCACTTTCGCACGGACAAAAAGAATTCAATTTAATTCCAATCAACCAGATGTACGACTTTAATGATTGATTTTTTTTTTTTTCTTAAAACACATAAATATACATTTTTTTATTTGAAACATTTTATATCGGGGAAAATTATTTTAGATTGCAAAATCTAGAATTTTATTTTGCGAAATCTATCATGTTAGTTTTCAAGTGTTATTGAGCTTTCTAAGCATTACCGGCGATAGGCTGAGTACCAAATATCCCCCATTCCATGGAAAATGTCAAGGTCGATGGAAATTTGTTAGTAAACTGAATCCAAGATTCACACCAGATTTGTACTTTTTCTTACTGTAATCGTGCCACATTTTCGATATCGACTTCTACACCGGAAATACATGTTTCGAAGCACCCAGAGCCCTAGAAAGGGTGCTTTTTAAGCAATTTGACTCTGTGTGTGTGGGCCAGCATATCTCAAAATAACGAAATATTCACAGAATGTCAAATTTAAATATTTCGTTAAATTGCTATCAGGTGGAATAAGCTTTTCCTAAAAAAAAAAATCGTTTTACCGGAAGTGCCACTTTAATAAATTTTCGATTTTTTTTTTCAGTTTTTGAGATATTTTTTATACTTTGTGGATCCTAAAACAGGGAATTTCCGGCAGAAATTAATTCTGAAAAAATTTTACGCGATCGCTATTGAACAGTAAGTAGTAAGTGGGAAAATTGAATATTACTATTATTAAATGGTCAACATTTTTTTAGGGGAATTTGGAAAATAATTTTTTTTTTTTATAAATACAGCTTCCGTAGCTTGACAACAATATGAAATATTTCTAAATATATTTATATTTGGGAAGTATGATTTTATTTTTTACTTGCTTTTCATACCAGCATAGAGCGCTATAGATTATAGTTAGGGAAATAAAGCTAAAGCAAAGACAATCATGGTGGCATTTTCTAGGTGATGATTTACTGCCTAATAAGGTCCCTAGGAAGCTGACTTCTTCATCTTCTTTCTCTTTTTTTTTGGGGCACAGTGGAAAGAAAAAAAGGCATGCGCTTAGGGATTGTGCTGGCAAGGCAGGTAAGTATAGAGAAAGTAGAGGACATATGACTGGGTGGGTAGAAAACAGCAAAAAGGAAATATCAGGGGTGCTATTAGTCGGATAATTTAGTAGCAATCACTTTTTAAGCCATTTAAAACGTGATCAAATTATCTTCTATTTATTGATAAAATATTAGTACTATATCGTGGATTGCAATAGTTGTGATCAGAACAAAGAAAATATTGGAAAAACTATTTTTAAGAAGTAAGTTTAAGATCACAGGAAAGTTTTGGGCAAAATCTATCAACCGGAAGTACGACTATACTGAATGTTTATTACTTCAGTTTTTCGCGACTTTTTTTCTCGATAAAGGCTCAAGCGATTTTCTTTAAATTTATAGCCGATCACTACCATCTGAGACAGTTTTCCTGGGAAAATTTACTTTTTGGGGGGTGGGGAGGTTCTGGAGGAACAATAGCATTTAGCTTTGCAATAAAATATCACTTCAGTACCTAGATAATATTAATATACATTACAAACATTGCTAGAATTCCCAATTTGATGAAAATCAGCCGGAAATTGTGGGAGGGGGGGCCAAAATTAACCGGAAGTGTAACTTTATAGTTTTTTGGAATTTTTTCAAAAATGACTAAAAACGATTTCCTTTAAACTTGGAACGGTGAGTGCACAAGATATAAATCTATCACTTTGATTTGAAACATTTTTACGAAAAAAAAAAAATCTGTTGCAAGAAACACTCACACAACTTTCTCTTACTCCAGTTCTCAAAATTATAATTGACAAATTTTATAGTTTGTGTACCAAATTTAATGAAATTCGTTGAAAACTGAAAAAAAAACTGTCCAGTAAAAGCGCACTTCCGGTTTGCTGATTTACTTGAAACTCGGAATTTTGGCCATCTATTTATTTCTAATTAATTTTGTTTGGATGATGGAATTGTATAATCAACTATGATAGTATTGAAACATAATCCTACCCCTCCCCTAAAAGTGTCCTTAAATGAATTTTTCCAGAGAAATGTTTTAAATAAAAGTTGTAGACCGTTGTATGTTTAGTTTATATAGGATGTTGCAAGAAAATCGTCGGAGACATTTTTGAGAAAATCGTGAAAAAAAATCATTTAGTAAAGTGGTAAAGTAAACGCTTCCGGTCATCCGATCTTTTTAAAACTCAAAATTTCAACAACATATTCAATTCTAATTAACATTATTTAGACGATAGAATTGTTTAATAAACTGAAATAGTACTTTAGATGAAAAAAACCTAACCCCACCCCTCTCCCATAACTGCCCTTAAATGAATTTTCCCAGAGAAACATTTTAAATAAACGTTGTAGCTCTTTGTATGTATAGTTGACATACCAAGTTTGAAGAATATCGTCGGAGCCATTTTTGAGTAAAACGCAAAAAAATAAAAAAAAAAACACCAAATAAAGTGATACTTCTGGTTGAGAAATTTTGACAGGTGACCCACTTTCAAATGCCATGGTGATACCTCAACGGAATATCATGTTTCAACTTTCTACGGTTTTTCGTTTTTTTGAGCCATGCGTTCACATACACACAACACACACACACACACCACACACAGACATTTGGTAAAAAACCACTTTTTGGACTCAGGGGACCTCAAAACGGATACTTCCGGTGAAAACTCGATATCGAAAATTTGACACGATTATAATACTTCCTCTTACTAGGAGTAAGAGAAAGTAAAAAGAAGATTTTTAACAGTTCTGCGAAATTTGTGGCGTCAAATTACAAATCTTACTTGGTTTCAATGATAGTGATGTTTACTGGACTATAATGTAATCACGGTAGGTGATTGGTCTCCCACCACATCTACAATTAATCTTTAATGTAATATATATATATTTCAGTATATAATGTAAGATTTCACCACTAGAAATTAAGATTTGTTGATTATATTATTAGTATATTATTATTATTATTTTTTTTTAGCGGGGGGCCAACGCACTGCGACCTTGATCCGGTCTATTGTGCTATGCCCCCTGGGTGCCGCAGGCCTGCCCACAGCACTCGAACGGATGTCCAATTGAACATCCGTTCTACAGCACCTCCATCAGTATGAGATCCTTAAGGAACCCCAGTATTCTGACGGGCTCTAGAGAGGGTATGTCCCCCTCCTCCACCTGGCAGCTGCCCAGGTTCCTGAACCATCTGTGAGTGGCATCCTCACAGTCTGTTAGGAGATGTAGTGGAGTTTCCTCCAGCTCCGCACAGAATCTGCATGAGCTGTCACTTTCCAAACCCAGCTTCACCAGATATCCTCTAAGTCGGCAATGCCCCGTGAGGAAACCCGTAAGAACACGGAGCTTGTTCTTGCTCAATCCAATGCAGGCCTCCGACCTCCGTTGGTTATAATTTCCCAAGCAGATCTTGGCCTGCCGCAAACCGGGGAGGGAGTACCAGAGTTGAGATCTCTTCGTCTCCTCATCCTTCCTAAGTTCCTCCAACAGAAACTGGTCGCTAATCCCACAAAAAGGTTCCGGCCCCAGAAGTGGGGTCATAGCGCCTATCTTGGCCAGGGCGTCGGCCATCTCATTCCCTTCAATGCCAACATGCCCCGGCACCCACCAAAGTGCAACTTTGTTCCTACTGCCCAGATCGTTAAGTTTATCTAGGCATTCCCAAACCATTTTAGAGTTAATAACTGGTGCACCCAAAGCTCTAATGGCTGCTTGACTATCGGAAAGGATAACAATCTCCTGGTTCCTATATCCCCTATCGAGGTTGAATTGTACACATCTGCCGATAGCGTATATCTCCGCCTGGAAGATGCTGGGAAATTTACCATTGGTTCCGAGTGCTTGATCCTTGGACCAACCACCCCCGCCCCAGACCCTCGAGGGGGATTGGTCTAAGTTTTTAGTGTATTATTATAGTTCAGAATCAGTGAATTTATACTGCAATCACAATATATAACAGAATACAATGGGTTCAGGTAGTAATTGTAAGTAAAGCCATTGTTCAAAATTATTATACTACTGAAACATTATTATTCTGTTTAAAGTTAACAAAACCTGCCAGCGAATGATGCGTGATATCCTAGCAAACAGGGAAAACACTCGTCAACATGCATTTATCATTGTAGAGGTTTGTTTTGCCGGCAGAGCATAGATATACTACTATACTATTCTACTATCCGCTTAGTGTTAAAACTATATGGGCATAAATACCAAAACTTGTCTTCCGTTTTAATGTTTTAGGGCTTTTGTATAATTTGTATGTATGTATGTATCATACTAGTTCAGTTTTTGCATAGTAAATACTTCTTAATGTTAACATTTCTCTATATAACCATCTCTCCATTTCTCTATAATACGTGTACGCACAACTTCTACAACATTAAATTATATAAATATTATTATAAATTGCTCATAAAAATTAAAATATAAATAATAAAATTAAAAATAAAAAAGTCATTTGATATAAAACAGGTATAAAAATGAAAAAAAATTTACTTTTTTTAAGAAGGAGACCTATATAAATATAATATAGGGGAATATTAAACTGTAGCACAACAAAATACATATATCTAAATGCATAATCGGCGCGACGAAACTATCGCAATTAACAACCAAATATTGTATACTTATTATGTACAAATTAAGAGTGTTTTCTTACGACAATTAATACTGCAGCAAATTATGTTGTCCGCACAGAAAAATCGACTTTTAATTTACTGCTATCAATGTAAAATTCTTGCATTGTCTATCAGTTTTTTAATAGAATTACACAATCAAGTGGATGGTCCTTTACTGTTTACACTTTCTCTTCTGTTATCAAAATGATAATTTCAATCAATATTACTAAACAATTCATTGGCAAAGATAATAAAACTTATTAAAGTACTGTATTGTTAATCTAAAATAATAATAATAATAATATGCATATAAATTACTAATACTTTAATATTTACACGAATATGAATTGATCCAAACGGTTGGAATTAAAGAAAAATAAATTCAATCGCGTCAAAAATTATCGATATCAATTTTTCACCGGGAATATATGGTTTTGTGGTGCGCTAAATGCAAATAAAAAGTGGTTTTTAGAAAATGGTCCCTGTATTTTTTATGTTTTAGTATGTAACAGTATAACTCAAAAAATGAAAAATCGCAAAAATTTCCAAATTGATGATATTCAGAGTGGGTATCACCATGGTATCCGCAAGGAATTTATCTGTTAAATTTCCTCAACCGGAAGTATCCACTTTAATGCATGGACTTTTAGTTTGTTTTTTTGAGATTTTTTCAAAAAAGGGCTCCAACGATTTTTTTTAAAACTTACAATGTGAACTACACGTACAAAGAGCTACCAGCTTTTTATACGAAACATTTCTTTGGAAAAATTCATTTAAGGAAGATTTGGTGAAGGGATGGGGTTAAATTTTTCCTCTAAAGTATTATTTCAATTAATTATATAATTGTAACATCTAAAATAATATTAAATAAAATAAAATATGTTGTCAATTTCAATATCGAATGACCAGAAGTGCGTTTCTAGTGACCAGTTTTTCTATTTTTCTGAGTATTTTCTCGAAAACGGCTTCAACAATATAATGGAGTTGTTGAGGAGAGAAATTGGGTTTGATTGAATAAACGAGATATGAAGACACTGTTATAATGTAGCTATAAGTTTACACAAACTGCATTGGACTTTATAGTGAAACTGATATTCTCACTGGCTTATATACACAGGTTCTCCCATTCTAGCCTGCCTAAGTCAGAGAGTAGTCTCTGTTAACCAGAGAGAGCCGCTCTTCTCTCTGCTGGATGCCCATTACATCATATTATGTAATGTGCAGATCTTGGGGAGAAATGATGAAAAAATACAAATTATGATTTTGCAATTATAAGTAAAATATATTAGTAGATTTAATATTGATTTATTATTACTTAGTACAATTTCAAGACTGGGTTTTTACGAAGGCTGGGTGAAATAATGAGGGACAGTTAGAAAGGTAGAATACCTTTAGTACAATAAAAGGGAATTTCCCCCATCTCACTTTCCCCTGGGTGAAGGTACAATATAAAAGGTGGGAGTAGAGATATGACATGATGCGACGTATGGTAGAATCTGATAGATATCCTCTAGATAGATTCTCACTGGGTTATATACACAGGTTCTCCCACTCTAGCCTGCCTAAGTCAGAGAGTAGTCTCTGTTAACCAGAGAGAGCTTCTCTTCTCTCTGCTGGATGCCATTACAAACAATTTTCTTTTAACTTAGTATATCGGCCTACATATACAAAGAGCTACAACTTTTATTTGAAACATTTTTCCAAAAAATTCATTTAAGGTGGTTTTTGAGAAATGGGCAGGGGTACTATGTTTTCCCTCTAAAGTGCTATTATAGTTAATTATATACAATTCTATCATTTAAAAAATATTAATTAGAATTAAATATGTTGTCAAAATTATGAGTTTGAAAAAAATCGATTGACGCGTTGTGGGTTTTTACTGAAACTATGAATATAGAGAATTTTATTGGTAACTTTTTTCCTCTTGTTTTGAGTTGTGTGGATGAGGGGAATTTATGGTTTCCTCAACAAAAAAAAAATCATTTTATTAAACTTATATTCTCCAATTGATATAAAATTGACGACAAGCGGAACATTTGGTAACCATTATAAGTTTGAAGAAAATTTATCACTTAAATTTGTGGAAACTGAAATAAGAGAAAGTCGTATGAGTGTTTCATACCCGATTTTTTTTGTGTGTCATGAAAGTTTATGTTTTATGGTTTAATTATTAAATTCCTCGTTCTATGCATATTTTGTTATGATTTCTTTTCTTTTTTTTTTTTTTTTGTCGTTTCTCATTTCAAATTTATCGTTCGTAATATTTCTTTTTAGTCCGGCCGACACAAATGACGTCTATAGTAATTAAACTTAAATATAGTAAACAAAACTTTTTTATCTAGACAAATAAAACATAATAATAAAAGAAAAATGAGATAAAAATAATTAAAAAAAAAAAAAGAATAGAAAAAAAAAAAATCATATACTTTATGAACCTCCTGTCAAGACCAAATTGAAATTTATCAAAAACTTAATTTGATATAAAATTACTTTTTATTTTATTTTTAGTAGTATCATTATTTACATGCATGAATGTATGTTTTTTGAAGAGAGAAGGATGTTATTTTTTTAATAGAATTTCAGTGTCAGAAGTCAAGTGTGATGAAATTACATATTTGTCAAATAGATTGATCTCTGACCGTGTCTAAATTAGGGCAAGAAAGTGTAAAATAACATCACTGTTAGTACAATTATTACAATTAGGACAGTACTGACCTGATTTATACATAAAATCGTTTATCTAAATAATCCCTCTCTTTTGACTGCTTCACTTCAAAACTGATCAGGTTTCAATACTATATAATAATTAAAACGAATCATTAGTAAAGTTTAATACAATTAACTAGAACTGGCAGGAACTTAATCTTGTAACTGATCTCTAAGAATGTTTTTTTTTAATTAAAAAATCAACAGCCCCTCCCACTAACCCTATTTTTAATAGCTTTTTTTCGTATAATCTGATTAATAATTAGAAATATAGGATTTATCGAACTATAACTGTGCTTCAAAAAAACATTATTTGTGGGTTAAGATCTATTTACCTAGAATCCAGGATTAAACGGTGTATTATACATTGTAGTAGAATTTTCCAGATTTCCAGCCGGCAATCCATCAATTAATTGCTATAGTAGTTTTCTACTCCTTTTCCCCGATCTTCATCACTTCGCCAGCTTTTTTCCTTTCTTTCTTAAATGGAATTCAGAGTAATCTGTGCTATATGATTCTTTAGGAAAAACCGTAAATCTTCTCCTCTTATTACGATAGGTGCTGAATCAACTTTAGTTCTGTCGAAAACCGAATCTCTGCTGAACCAAACATAACTTAAAACTGTTTTCTTAAAGAGCTGTTTATTTGCCAGACGACATTGGCTCATTAATAAATATTCTCGAATTTTTACTTTCTTTATTAATATTAAGTTCCAAAATATTCATTAAGAATATAAATATACATTATTTCATTAATGCTCATCAATCATGTGATGAAAAAGGGGCATTAAATTAAGATTAATAAATAAATAGGAGAATAAACGTCTTCAAGTTGACTTACAATAATTTCTCTTTTTTTTTTTTAGAAGGGGGGGCCAATGCCCAGCGACTTTTCGATCTATTGTGCTATGCCCCCTAGGTGCCGCAGGCTGTTGCCTACAGCACCCGAACTGATGTCCCAACTGAACGTCCGTTCTTCAAAACCTCCGTCAGGTTAAGATCCCTGAGGAATCCTAATACCCTGATGGCTATAGAGAGGGTATATCCCCCTCCTCCACCTGGTAGCTACCCAGGTTCTTCAATCTTCTCTGAGTGGCAGCCTCGCAGTCTGTTAGGAGATGTAATGGAGTTTTCTCCAGCTCCCCATAGAATCTGCAGGAGCTGTCACTTTCCAAACCCAGCTTCACCAGGTGTCCTCTAAATCGGTCATGCTCCCGTAAGAACGTGGATCTTGTTCTTGCTCAAGCAGATGCAGGGCTATGATCTCCGTTGATTATAATTTCCCAGGCAGATCTTGGCCTGCCGCAAACCGGGGAGGAAATCCAGAGTTGAGATCTCTTCGCCTCCTCCTCCTTCCTATGTTCTTCCAAGAGAAACTAGGACCCCCCACAAAAAGGTTCCGGCCCTAGAAGCGGGATCGCATCGCCTATCTTTGCCACGCCCATCTTAATGCCAACATGTCCCGCCACCCACCAAAGGGTAACTTTATTCCTCCTGCCTAGGTTATTAAGTTTACCTAGGCATTCACAGACCATTTTAGAGCTGATAACTGACGCACTCAATGCTCTAATGGCTGCTTGTCTATCGGAAAGGATTACAATCTCCTGATTCCGATATCCCCTATCGAGGTTAAATTGAACGCATCCCCCTATAGCTATATCTCCGCCTGGAAGATGCTGGGAAACTTACCCATGGTTCCGAGTGCTGATCCTTGGACCAACTACCCCCACCCCAGTCCTTTCGAGGGTCTTAGACCCATCAGTATACCATTTAATGGCATGTTCCTTAATGCCCAACAGAGCGGATCTTTCGTTCCACCCACTTTTTGGTGCCTAGCTTCAGAGTGACATTTTTAATGAAGCTGTATTTCTCAATCAGGCCAACTCTAGGAGGTATAATTTCTCTTAATGCAATAACTCATATTTGTAATTGACGCATTTTTCTTAAAAATGAAATTTTTTAACTAAAAGTTTAATTATTCTTGAATTGTTACTAGGTAGAATAGAATAAAGAAAGGAGAAAGTGATCCCACAATCCTAAAAGATCTGTTCTGAAGGCTCCTGCGTTAAGTTGCTTAAACACTGGCTCCGAGAAAATACGCAGTAAGTATGCTGTTCGCAAGCAGAGACGCTCCACCAAATACTTCATCGTTGCGGGCGATTACACATACAAGACTAGTACAAGCATAATACCTCCTTGTATTTACATGTAATACTAAAGCTAATTAAAAGAGAATAATTACAGTAAAAGAAAGACGTGTGAGTGTTTCACATCAGATTGTTTTTTACTTTCTCTTACTCCTAGTAAGAGGAAGTATTGTAATCGTGTCAAATTTTCGATATCGAGTTTTCACCGGAAATATCCGTTTTGAGGTTCCCTGAGTCCAAAAAAGTGGATTTTAGCAAATGGTCTGTGTGTGTATGTATGTATATGTGAACAGCATAGCTCAAAAACGAAAAATCGTGGAATGTTAAAAACTTGATATTCCGTTTAGCTATCACCATGAGATCCGACAGTGGGGTCATCAGTCAAAATTCCTCAACTGGAAGGACCACTTTACTAGTTTTTTTTTTTTTTACTTTTTTGCAATTTTCTTAAAAATGGCTCCGACGATTTTCTTGAAACTTTGTATATAAACTACACATACAAAGATGTACAATTTTTATTTAAAACATTTTTATAGGAAAATTCATTTAAGGGCACTTTTAGGGTAGGGGTGGGGTTATGTTTTTCTCTAAAGTGGTGTTATAGTTGATTATACAATTCTATCATCCAAACAAAATTAATTAGAAATAAATAGATGGCCAAAATTCCGAGTTTCAAGAAAATCAGCAAACCGGAAGTGCGCTTTTACTGAACAGTTTTTTCATTTTTCAACGAATTTCATTAAATTTGGTACATTAACTATAAAATTTGTCAATTATAATTATGAGAACTGGAGTACGAGAAAGTTGTGTGAGTGTTTCACACCAGATTTTTTTTTTTTGCATTTCCAAAGAAACACGTGTTTCATGGAATTTAACAGCTTCTACCAAACTATTACATAAATAATTAATGGCTACCATTGTTTAATTATCACACTGCACATTAATTATAATCTAGATTCATTTATATTAACTTTTTCTCATATTTTCTTTTTTTTTTCTGAATTAAGCAGGAAAATAAAGTACCATAGTTAAAAATATAAGTGATAATAAGTACAGTTGGGGGAAAGTTAAGTGCTGGTTAAGTTTTAGAGATGGCGGGGGTGGTTGAATTTCTGCCGGGCAACTCTTTAGATTAATGAAGGTATGCACTTAAAAAAAGAAAAGAAAAAATGAAGCCAAGTGTAAACTTTGTTACAATTACATTTAAGTAGGTACTTTTTCTTTTAGGAAGTGGCGAAGAAAGGAGGAGGTAACTTTTACTTGTTAAAGAAAACATTAAAAAAACTTTATATTACAAAAAAAAAAAGAAGAGAGAAAAGTAATTAGTAAGGAAACAAGATTGGTTATTTAAAAATTTAACAGCTCGATATTAATAAATTATATTACATTGATCGGCGAATGTTGGTGAATGAATGGTGTTTGCGTGTATAAGTAAAATATCTTGAAAAAAAACAATATCGCAGGAAGTTCAACTTGATTTTCCGTTTCCGCGCCTATTTTTTTTCCCTCCCCTCCAGTTTTTTGCGATTTCCTCGAAAATGGCTCCTAAGATTTTCATTTCTCTCAAGTGATGAGTTAGTTAGAGATTGCCCATAGTTTGACGCTAATTCCAAGCAGTTCCACGTACATCATCTAGCTCTTCGTGTTAAGGGTATGTGTCAGTATTGGAAATCTTGCTAAAGTGTTGTTCGTGTAGTTTAGGGGGGGAGGGATTATTTCCGCTACCAATAAGATCGCTGGAAGAACCGTGCAAGAGGAGGCCATATACATGTTTCAAACTAAGTTATTTATGGGTAAAACTTAATATATGTATATTATAACGGAAGTGTTATAGTAATGAATATCTTTAGATAAATGTTTTATATGTTAGCCATTATTATGCAAAATCAGCTGGTTGTCATTGCAGATTTAAGGGCAATAAATTTATATACTATCGTATTATTTATAGTTCGACATCCTTTCCCGCGACTGACAGACAAATTTCCTATATCTTACAACATTTATCTACTTGTTCTGAAATTCTTGATTTATTTTGTTTTTTTTCATTTTTAATTTCTCTTACTTTTAGTAACATTAAGTATTGTAATCCTGTCAAATTTTGGAAAAATTTCGTTTTCACCGGAAATGTCTTTGTTTTTGAGATCCTCCGTGTATGTAAAAAGTGTTTTTAACGAATTGTCTATATATGTGGATAACAAAATATCTCAAAAATGAAAAATTATAGGAAGCTCAAATACCATCGGAATCTGACACGAAGTTTTCGGGCAAAATCCACCAACCGGAAATGCGACTTTACTGCACTTTTTTCTCTCCCAGTTTTTCGCTTTTCCCTAGAAAACGGCTCCAATGATTTCCTTTAAATTTCCTATATTATCTATACACATATATGTACCTATCACTTTTATTTTGAAACATTTTCCTGGGATTTGTTTGAGTGTTCCAAGCGAAAAGCAGCTTTATGCATTCCTTTAAAGTACCACTTCAGTATAGTAAATGGTTTTATATAATATTAATATACATTAGAAGCATTGATAATATTCCACATTTGAAGAAAGTCGGATAACCGGAAGTGCACCTTTACAGAATAGATTTCTGAGTATTTTGAAATATTCTCAAAAACAACTGAAATTTATTAAAAAAAAAAAAAAAAAAAAAAATTTAAACTGTACAAGCTTTTGTTAAATATGTAGTTTGGTCCAGAATGCTGGATAACATCTATGATTTTGTCCATCGTCATTATTTTGTTCCGTGGACTGGTCGAATGGTTCTGACCGGTTTCGGTTTGTTATCCATTGTCAGAAGTAAGACGTGTTGAATTGATTGATAGCCTTACTCTAACGATGGAAAGAATGTAAGACCGAAGGTCAAAACCGAAATAATGAAACCTGTCACGACGTATAAAATGATAGATTTTGGCAGATGACGCTACCGTTAACCATAATCCCTGCCATTTGTTTTTTTTTTTTTTTGGTGGCAAGCCTAACTAATCACTGCAGACGGAAAATTGGTTATTTTCCTTTTCGTCTCCGCCGTTAGAAAAAGCTATTGGTTATCATGTCAAATTTTTTTTTTAAATTGTAGTTTTTAGATATTCATCTTTTGTGTGTGAAATCACAGATTACAACATTTATTTGAACGATTTATCCCAGAAAGTTCATTTTAGGGAAGTTCTAGGGGGCTGCACAGATATTACGATTTCCTATAAAAAGTGGCATCTTTCATTTTACGCCCCCCTCTCCTGACTTTATAATAATAAAGCCAATTAAATGTTGCTAAAAAATCTACAGAAATAACATTTCTCTGAATTAATTTTTTTACTAAACTCTTTCTTATCTTTCTCGAGAATCGCTATATCGATTTTTTTAAACTTCACAGAATTCCAAAAATACTTGAACGATACAAGTAGTACTATTATTCTATAACTTTTATTAGAGCTATTTTGACCGGAAATCTTCATGTTGAGGTGATTTCGAGATAGCTACGAGGAGAAGTCTACCGCTTAACTATCTCTTCAGTGTAATGTTTAATTTATATAAGTTTTAGAGAAAGTAGCGTGCGCGTTTCACAACAGATTTAAAAACAAAAAATGTTTTAATTAAAAAGAAGAGATTAATAAAAAAATTTAAGACCTGATTTAACAGGACCTAAGGTCATGGATAGAAATGATATCAAAATTTAATATAAGTGTTAGGAGGTGGCGGTAATCAATTAAAAGCAGAGACTGTGTGGACATTAAGTAATGGAATATCATTTTAAAACGTATGAACAATTTTGTTAATCACTTGGTCACTTAGATAATGGAATAATGAATTAACCAGATGAATGGTTCACTAATGATAAAAGTAACTTCTTCCTCTAGTTATCTCGTACTTTTTTACTTAAATTTATTTTATTTATTCCTCTACCCTAATAACCGAGAGGAAGTATTTCGATCGTGTCAAATTTTCGAATTAAAGTGTTTCACCGGAAATACATGTTTTGGTCCACTGAGTACGGAAAAAAAAACAAATTTTTTAGCGAATGCGTGTTTTTTGAACCACATATTTTGAAAATAAAAATAAAAAAATCGCAGGCACCTCAAACTTGGTAGTCCGTTTAGGTACTTACCAGTGCATCAGACACGAACGTGCTGAAACTTTACTGAAAGTATTTGAAATTTTAATATCTCAGATTTTCCAGAACTCGATTCATAAAATACTTACTATTTTTTACAGAAAAAAATGTTTCAAAACAAAAGCGGTAGGTGTTATTTCATCGTGTTAAAAGATGGGAGGGAAAAGAAAAATGTTTGTAGTGAGGCGCGGCAATTTCAAATTTGGAAGAACAAATTACTGGCGAGTATCTTTTTTTATGGTTAGAAAAACATTGTTGTAAGTTGAAGTTAAGTCTTTTTTAAAAGACAACGAACTCTATCAATGTTAAAAAAGACAAAGAAATCATAACTTCAACTTAATAATGTTTTTCTAACGTTAAACAAAGATAAATTGTAATAATCGCGGTAATTTGTTCTTCCAAATTTGAAATTGCCGCGCCTCACCATAAACATTTTTCTTATGCCTCCCACCTTTTAACAGATTTTTAAATTTTTACAAAAATACTCTCTCTTCATTTCAGTTCTCAACGTGCTCAACGTTTACTCCTCTCCTACCATAAAGATATCTTTATCTGTTTCATTTTCTCTTGTTGTGGTGGTTGGTTCCGCAGAGCTGGAAAGCATCAGAAACATTTTGATTTTGTGGTCATCGACCGGTTTCGGGCGTTCGCCCATCTTCAGGATGCGTATGTCAGACAGTGTGATAACACAGACTTGCACAGAGCAAATTCAGTTTATACACTGACTCCTGATTATTGTTAATATCGTTTTATTTAATTTACTGTCACTTCTGTTTTATAATGTTTCTTTAATTTTAATTTTTCTTCTTTTCACATTTTCTTCTTTTTATAACTATGCACTTTTTCGTAACAGTAGTGTACAATAATGTATTTTCTCCAATAAATTTTATAGAGCTCCTGAAGAATGGGCACCAATGGGTACCCGAAACGTAGAGCAACAAAGAATTCTTTTTCTTTAAAAACTCCTCTGACCATTGCCGTACACACATTTCATCAAAAGTGGGCGGGCAGGTTTAAAACAAAGCTCGATATGCTGCCGTTTCCGAAAAAAATTCCAAAAATTCGAAACGTATTCTGTATAGCCAGACTTTCGAAATTGCAATTTCAACCGGAAATGTATGTTTTGGGATCCCATTCATAGAGACAGTAATTATGTCTAAAAAAAAAAAAAAAACCAACATATAAATATTCAATACCACATATATTTATTACATAAATGTAATGCTAAACTTTTACTAAATATTCCAATTATAGACAATTTTTCTATATATTTTTTATACAAACATATATATATAATATAATATAATAAAATGATCAACTAAAATCCCCCCCCCAAAAAATGACACAAAAAAATAAAACCGGAAAACATATGTTTCGTAGTAGAATGGGCAGATCTGTAATGTCCGTAAGAAACATATGGTGGCCTTTGGTTGAAGAGAAACAAGACTCTTTAGTGGTAGTTCTGTATATATATATATATATATATTACTATAATATGTTGAGAAATATGGCAGATCCCATTACAACATTGTAAGATCCTTTAAAGGAAGGAGAGAGACTTTGGGGAAAAGACTATGTATGTATGTATGTATGTGTGCGGTTGTAGTTTGCAGAAGAGGTTACTGCTTGGTTTTAGATACATGTCTAAAGCAGCCTCTAGTAGAGACGCCAAGCAACAAAGCAAGAGATAGACAAAGAGAGAGAGAGAGAGAGAGAAAGAGAGAGAATGAATGAGAAAAGTGCTTTTCACAACCGTTTTACTTTTGTAATATTTCTATATTTTATGATATTTCTGTTTGGAGTTTGAAAAAAACTTTCCAAGAAACTGAAGAATAACTGGTTTCTTTTTTTTTTTAATAGATTAATTCCTTAATTGTAACTTTTTATTTTATATTTTTAATTATTATTTTCACTATTTTATTCATTCTAGCCTTACTAACATAATGTTTGATTTATATCAAGCAAGTATTTATATATCACTGCCATTTCCAGTTGTATAATTTAATATAAGAGTTTTCCTTGAAAATAAGAAGCCACTTCTAACATTCACTCACACAAATTTTCTCTTACTCCTGTTAATGTAATAATATATAAAAGGACCAGTTTTTTTATAGAGGTGATGAAGTTGGTGGTGGTGGTGGGGGATAAGTACCTACCAACTAATTTTGGCAGGAAGATAGAGAAGTGATTATATTATGGCGCCAGTAGAGCGCACCAAAAACACTGAACTAAATTGTATATGAACATTTGAAATTTAATGCCACACAAATTCCATACAACTTATCCAAAATAATTTATTTCTGGAATAATAAAAACAGATACTTTTTCTTCTCTGCACTTAGTATATCAAGTTTAAAGAAATCCTTATAGTCGTTTTTGAGAAAATCCCCCCCCCCAAAACTCAAAAAAACCTATTCTGTAAAGTCGCACTTCCGGTTGATGGATTTTGATCAAAACCTATATTGTCAGTTACTATGGTGATACGTAATCTGTAAATCGAGTTTAAGCTTCCTGCAACTTTTATATTTTTGAGATATATTGTAGAACAGCTACACAAATAGAGAAAGAGAGATTCATACAAACTAATCACTAAAAATATTTCTTTTTCTAATTGCAGAGGACCTCAAAACATATATTTCCGAAGAGATAGAAATTTCAAACCTAGCAATACTTCTTACATAGAAAGGACAAAATAAAAAAAACATAAAAAAATTGGGGGGGAAACATAGCCTACATATCTCATCCACCCATATTTCTCTTACTGCATATCTGAATCTCTAAAATGACCAAACTGACCCAAATATACACAGTGACTTTGATAGTGGAAATTTTTGAGATTAACATACTTCTAGCTAGACAGTCCAATAGTTTTAATCTCATATTATTTCAACTCAATTACCTACACTTTTACTGTCAAGACCTAGGGTGCCAAACAACATACATTCTAGGCGATGCACTTTATTCTACTTTATAGCTGTTTACATCATTTTTGCCACTTTTGAAGTTTGACCAAGTTATAATAATACTATACAGGGTTTACCATTTAAACGGGCCACTTTTGAAATAACTCCTAAACGAAGCAAGATATCTAAAAAGTGAATATAACGTTTGTTGAAGTATTTTCGCTATTGATTTTATTGCCGCTTTACAGCTTAAATCGGTGGTTGAAAGTGGCGATTTCCTTTTGACCCCCACTTTTTACTACTGTATTTTGAAAACTATTAAAAAAAAAAATGAAGAAAAACTCCGTTAATTTCACTTCAATATTTCAAACCGTTGCCGAAATATTCAACCATAAAGATTCAATTTTCACCGTTTTTTTTCCCCTATTTTTCTGTTTCATAAACTAAAATTAAAAGCGGATTTTCTAATTAATTTTGAATAAATAAGAGAGTTCAAATGCTGAAAGAACTTAAAAGCTATTTTAAAACCATAAGAGACCTAAAAATCAGGTAAAACATCATTAAAACAAAACAATTTTCCAGTTTATTTACAAAAATTGATAAAAATATATTTCCTATTTATTCAAAATGGCTTCCTCGGCTTAAAGGGCACAAACGCAGTGGCTGCCGTGGTTCCTGGAACTGTTGGTTCCTTGGCATAATTTTTTTTTTGAGATATCCCTATAGAAAGAAATCAAGAGGGGCTAAATCTAGCGATCTAGAAGGACAGCTTAACGGTCACTGCCTCCCGATCAAACGGTTACTGAACATCTGTCTGTTAATGTTTGGTGCGGAATGGCTGGAGACAAAACTATTACCCCATACTTTCCGCCAGGTGCCTTAAATGGGCCAGAATACGCTAATTTTACTCGCCAAGAGTTACCACAGTTGCTGGAGGATATGTGTTGAATGTCAGAACAAGAATGTGGGCCCAAGAAGATGGTTGTCCTGAGCACTCTGCCTTAGTGGCGAGGAGAGAGGTGAATGAGATGTTCAGTAACCGCTGGATCGGGAGATTGGGACCGGCAAGCTGGCCTTCCAGATCGCCAGATTTAAGCCCTCTTGATTTTTTCTGTGGGGATATCTTAAATAAAAAATTTATACCATGAAGCCAACAACCCCAGAAGCGCCTAGAGAAGACTTAATCCAAACCTGCTTAGTAATTTCGGCAGACATGATACGATTAGCAACTTCATATGTTGGGCAGCGACTGCACTTGTGCCGTTTAAGCCGAGGAAGTCATTTTGAATAAATAGGAAATATATTTTTATCGATTTTTGTAAATAAACTGGAAAATTGTTTTGTTTTAATGACGTTTTAACTGATTTTTATGTCCCTTATAGTTTTAAAATAGCTTTTAAGTTCTTTCAGCATTTGAACTCTCTTATTTATTCAAAATTAATAAGAAAATCCGCTTTTAATTTTAGTTTACGAAACAGAAAAATAGGGAAAAAAACGATGAAAATTGAATCTTTATGGTTGAATATCTCGGCAACGGTTTGAAATATTGAAGTGAAATTAACGGCGTTTTTCTTCATTGTTTTTTAATAGTTTTCAATACAATAGTAAAAAGTGGGGATCAAAAGGAAACGCCACTTTCAACCACCGATTTAAGCTGTAAAGCGGCAATAAAATAAAATAAAAAACATTAATATCATCATAAACTACAGCGAAAATACTTCAACAAACGTTATGTCCACTTTGTAGACATCTTGCTTCGTTTAGGAGTTATTTCATTAAAGATGACTTCATTAAGATATGCTTCATGTTTGATGTCCTATGTGAGGATTCCCATTTTAAAAAGAGAAGTTCTTCAACCGACAAACCTCCCATATTCAGAAAAAAAGAAAAAAAAAGGAGAACCATTTATTGACGGATCTTAAGATTATGCTCACGACAAAATCTGTTAGAGATGTACAAGAACGAACAGAATAAGATAAAGCTGAAGTAAATCGACAAACTGATCCTGAACATGCAACAGATATAGGGCTGTCATTGTCAGTGTAAGTCTTTTTAACTTTAAAAGGAGCTTCACCGACTGGTAAGAGCCATTTTAACATTTTCTATAAAATTGGTACTCTGTGTGGGTGTGTGTATGTGTGATGATTTAGACTTCATTTCTTCCAAGTGAAACTAAAATAAATCATTTTAGGAGAAAATAGAATTTTAATGATATAATAATTTTTTTCTACAACCATATAATAATGTGACAATTATTAAATAAAAAGTAATGAATGACGTTCTACTTTTAATCAATCACAAGTGACACAAAATCAAAACAACCATTACTTTTCCTCAAGATGACGTAAAATAACTCTAACCAACCCGATATCTAGCGGCAATACGGGAAAACAAGAACGTATTTCAATATGAATTCCCAATAGCGACGAATTTGAGGTTTTACTAAAAAAAAAAATAGATTATATTTGACTTGAATTAAAGTAAATTATCAGTATTTACGAATTTTTATATTTTTTTTTTTAGAGTTAAAGAATCAATACAATTCGAAAAAATTTTGTCACACTCTTAGTCGGCTATTTAATGAGCAAAAAAATAAATCTATCGAGTCAAATGAATTTTTTTAATTATTTTTGTTTATAATGAATGTCGTGGACTAGCTAAATTAATACTGTTTTAGGTAATATTAATGAAAATACGGAGTCTTTGATTTTATGTATTTTATTTTTGCAAAAGTACTTTACGCACAATGTACAAGGTCATGTGCTGATTCAAAAAATATACAAAATCATTTCCCTGATGATGATTATTTTCCCTCGTCGAAAGCTAGGAAAAGAAAAATTAAATACGTCTCAAGGATTGTGTCTTTTCATTAATAATCCCAAAACGATATATTTTATGATTGTTAACTTGGATGATGTACCTAAGTTGTTACTTAGTTTGTTTTTTGTCTAGGGGAGAGGTTCAATCGTTCAATCT
Source organism: Triatoma infestans (assembly GCA_011037195.1). Taxonomy (NCBI): domain Eukaryota; kingdom Metazoa; phylum Arthropoda; class Insecta; order Hemiptera; family Reduviidae; genus Triatoma; species Triatoma infestans. The sequence goes on from JAAEAF010002965.1 coordinate 158,259, forward strand.
CTCGCTCTCTCTCTCTCTCTCTCTCTCTCTATATATATATATATATATATATATATTGGATCTATTGGAATTGATCCAAATATTACTGGCGGTGTTTTTAACGACCGCTCCATAATTCTCTTCTCGCTAAACTTTATACTCGTAAAGAATCCCTGGAAAAAAATGACCAAAGAAATGATAATTAACTAATAATATTTGGAAATTATGTTATTTTTGGAAATAGTAATCCTTCTAACACAATTTTACATACTGCTTTTATATATAATACGACAATTTTATTAAACTAAACAATTTTTCTCATTTTGTCCGTACATAAATATAGAATACTAAAACTTTGTTTGTATATTGGACTTAAAAACTTTTACAAAATATGATGGTTAAAACTAAATGATAAAAAGTACTAATATATAACACTAGCTAAATCCGGCCACGCTTCGCTGCGGCTCAGTTTGATTTTAATTACAAGGGAAGTAAATAGAAGTATTATAGTTAACATAGATTCAGCAAGAATACAAATCATTCAATTTAATACCCTACTTTGCGTTGCTGTAAACTGAAAGGAAAGAAAGAAAAAATGTTTTTAACTGAAAGTCTTTTTTTATTGTAAAGCTAGTGAATGGACAACATTTTTTTGTTTGTCTGTTTTCTGCATAAACATAAAGATCAGATGGTTTACCGAGTCTGGAGCATGCGACATATAATTGCCCATGAGAGAAGCATTCGTTTTCTAAATTCAAACGGAACACTTAACATAGATTGTCCTAGTGCTTTATTGATAGTCATAGCGAATGCAGGCGTATTGGAAATTGAAGTCGTTTATCCAGTCGTTTAGCCATATCTGTCGGTATGAATGGTATTCGTGGAAGTAGTACGTCTTCACGTTTATGAGGTCCAATGAGAATTGTTGCTTCAATTAGATTATTCATCAATTTTTTAACTACTGATCGTGTACCATTGCATAACTTTGGATCATTGATGTTTCGGAGTATAATTGACACTCCAATTTTCAAATTTAGAATGTATGGCGGTAATCGGGGAACATCGAGTGAATTAAGAAATTCCGTTGGAAAATTCACAACTTCACTTTGGTCCATCACGGAGTGAATGGATTTGTATGTCACTGTTTCACCTGTGATTCTGTTTAGAATGATGTAGTTCATATCGAGTACCACGCGTGATTTTGATAATTTGTTTCGATGCTTTGGAATACCTTGTCTACTAATATTGCGCGAGAATGGTGTGAGGTACTTCGAGATCGGTGCGGTGAGAGGTACATATAAGTAGTTGAGAAAGAGTTTCAGAGAGAGCGCCACCATCGCAACGCGTCTGATTCCGTCTATTTCTGCCAACCTCGCAAAACGCTCGGAATTTCTCGTTTCCGTGGAAACTTCGAAGGTGTGGGAATAAAAAGTATATATAAACACTTTTATATAGAAATGCAACGTTGTGTAAAAATTTCAAGTCAATCCATCCACTACTTTAGGACTTATGCGGCCACAAATATACGGATGCTGAATTTTTATATATATAGATGTATAAAACACTTATTATACAGTATCGAGCCAATCATTTTTAATATAACACAACTAGATTAGAACAATATAACAAGTTACTGTTTTCTAAAGCAGTTTTTTTTTTTATACTGTTACCCTTTATGTTGTTCTAATGTAGTTGTATTATCTTGAGAATGAACTGGCTCCCAGGACGAAAGCTCGATACTGTATAATAAAGTGTTTTATACATATTATACGTGTATATCAGTACTTTTTGTCATTTAATTTTAACGATCAGTTTTTATAAATAGAGAGGTGATAATGAACGTAATAAATAAATAAAATTTGAAATATAACACCACAAATGTTTCAATTAAAAGTGACAGATTTGTAACTGTGCAATTTGGCATTCCAAGTTTTAAAGGAAATCATTATAGTCATTTTCTAAAAAATTAAAAAAGGAAAATGAAAAAAGCAAACTGAAGTTAACAAGTATCGAGTGTAACAGAAACAGTAAGTTGAACTAAACTCTCTAAAAGAACTTGGATAACTTTTATTCTGACGATGAAAGAAAATTCGAAATCGGTACGACGGATGAAATACCAGATATTATCCAGCATTGCGGACCCATCCACATGTGAAATATTTATGTATATATTTGCTGATAATAATTGGTTATTTCATTTCAGTTTTAATTTATTTTTGTGACCTAATAAAAGAAATGTATTTTATTTATTTAATAACCCAGATCTTTATTATTATTACTATTAGTTACTATTATTACATTTGTTTTCCATGATTTATGTTGGAAATTTTAATTAAAACAATGCAATCATGTTTACATCACATTAACTATAGTTAATACACTATAATTTTATTAAAATAATAATTAAATGAAAACTAGTGTCCTCACAACCGCGCGTTAAGTATATTATTGTGTTTTCATGCAAAATATTATAATTATGTAACTTTATCTCTATTTGAGCGTTTCCTTTTTTTTTCTTTACTTCTTTTATTTTTCTATATTCATTCAAAATCTATCATTCATTTTATTTCATTTAATTAGTTCTATTAAAATAATTATTCTTTAAATTAAAATATCAAGGAATCATTTTCTAAATAATAAATAATCTTTTAGATTAACTTTTATCAGTAGAATTTTATTCTACATTGTGTCACATAATCTCTATATATAGCAGAATATTAAAAAATGCACGATTCAGTTGAAGATTTAAATGACTTCCTTAGATTATATGGCGGCACACATCACATTTCAAATTATAAGTACGCGCAAAAATTGGACCTGACAGCGGATAGTCTGTGTAGGTTTTGTCAGGAAGAAGAAGAAGAAACAGCACTGCACGTATTGTGTCAGTGTGAGAGGCTTTTATGGCTGACATCTGCAAGCCTCACCTTGTTGTCTCTCTCAGGATTCCTTAAGTCTAATGAAACAGACGAGATGCTTGTCATCACTTCCTGTACTCCACTAAATTCCTTATCGACACTTCCTGTGGACATCCAAGCGGAATATCTTGAAATTCCTGAAGTTTCTTGCGATTTTTAGCTGTACTTTGAATCACTTTTTCGGATTCAGGGGAGCTCAAAATTTAAATATATCAATATTCGATCGCAATACTTCTCCTCAGACAACAGTAGGGGAAAGTAAGTAGGGCCTAGATAAGTAGGGATGCAGAGTGACAGATGCTCCCAGGCATGGCAGATCCTAGTTGTGTATGAATGTATAATATTTAGAGGAGGAGACGCTAAATTTATCTGACATATATTCCAAATATGTTTGCACCTTCTCCGTATTAATAAATGGAGCAACAATAGCTACCTTCGATTTTGATTATGTTCTATTTGTTTTCAAGTCTCACAGGAATTGTGTTTCGTATCACGGTCTTGGTATTCTAAAGTTGTAACAACGTAAATAACATTCTAGTTAATAATAATTAGTTCACGAACAACTATTATTATCATAATCTTTTAGCGTTTCTATAATTTAATTTGCAAAAAAGAGGTAAGAAAGCCATGGTTAAATTTTCAGTCACTAAACAATATCTTCAGTCTTCCTTTCAGCCGAAGGGTTTTGACAGAGCAGCAATACGACGTCACGTTAAAGTAATCGATGTCCTGATTGTTGCAACCAATTTTTTACTTTCTCTTTCTGCTATAGGACAAATTATTACGATCGTGAAATATTTTCGAAATGATGTTTTTAACATAAATACATATTTTGAGGTCAACTAAGTACGAAACTAAGCCGTGTTGCCATAAGGATGTCTGTGGGCCTGCTTACTGAGGCCACTGTACCCTTAACAAGCAAATGCATGCACCGACAGCGGATAGCCTTTGTAGGTTTTGTCAAGGAAGAAGAAGAAACAGCACTGCACGTACTGTGTCAGTGTGAGAGGCTTGTATGGCTGATATTCTGCAAGCCCCACCTTGGCTGTCTCTCTCAGGACTCCTAAAGTCTAATGAAACAGACACAGCTTGAGAGAGTGCTCTGACTGGTGGGTGCTCTCAAGCATCACCCTGGAGAGTCTCTCCTCAGACTACAAAGTCTAATTAAACAGACAAGACTGGAGAGGGAACACTGGCTAATAAGTAGTGTAGGCTGGATAGCCAGCTCCTACAGAATCTAAAAAGTAAAAAAAAACAAAAGTTTTTAGTGAATGGTGTATGTATGTGTGTTTGTGTGATGACATATCACATGTCAGATTAGTTCCCGGCTATCCGCAAGGAACACCAATGTCGTACCTTCAAACGAAGCCAACCAAGGGTTGGGGATGAAGTATCGCCCTGCTACCCCTACCACAGGTGTCTATATTGAAGGAAAAGAGGTCAGTGGATGCCCGATTCTATCACCATCTTCAAGAGCGATTATTCTATCAACATTTTCCATGCTACCAGCCAGCCAAAAGCAAACATCCAACCTACACACCACACAGTTGCCAATCTCTCAGTCTATCTCTCATTTAGTTTTCTCTCCGTCTCTTAATATCTTAATTAAGACAAGTCTTTAGAATTATAAGTGCAGTAGTCATTACATTTAGTTATTAATTATAAACCCCTGAAACTCCCACTACATTGGGAACGGAACTCGGTCATAAAGTGAGCTGTGGCTGTCAATAGGTCTCATTAAGATTACTCATTATTTTCTTTTAGTTGCTGTAAGTAGAAAAAAGTTTTGCGATCGAATCAAATTTAGGAAATTATGTTTTCACGGAGATTCATATTTTATATACTTGAAGATATAATGGGGTAACGTTGGCGAAAGCTCTAGGTTTGTACGTGGATAAATAAATATCTCAAACTGAACAATGGCAACAAGAGCTCAAACTCTGGTTAAACTTTAGAGCTCATCTCTGCTTGGATGAAATCCCACACATAAAGCAGCACCCTGTCAAAATTCGTCAATAGCAAAATTCGTCAATTTTTTATACAGTAAATTTTGTTGTTAATGTCTCCCAAACGATTTCGTTATAGAAACTTCGCATATTAACTGCCCACATGAAGGCCTAAACATAAACGCACACGCGCGCAAGTACATTCTCACTTAGAGAGAGTAGAGAGAGAGAGAGAGAGTCTAATTTCTAAATAACTTTTTTATTTGGGATTCAGGGAACTTCCAACAGATACTTCCGGTTTGATATGATCGTAATATTTCCTCTTATAAAATAGAGCAAGTAAAATTTACACCGTCCAAACAAAAATCATAACCTATGTTGTAGATGCCACGCAATTATCTTTTTATTATTAAAAGTTTGTATTTAATATTTTTTTTTTTTAATTAACAGTAAAAGCATTTGCCATTTATCAAAAAATATATCTCTTAAATATATATTAAAAGTTTTTTTAAAAAATAAGTGCCCAACAATTTTCATTTTCTCAAGTTTTCAAATACAACTTTTATTTTTTTTATAGTTAAGTGAATCATCATGTAAATTTGTTTTCACTATAATGTCATCTTAAACAAACGATAAGGACCTATTTTTTTCCTTTACACTAAGAAACTTATCCTTTCAAAACACGTCCCTAACTTAAAATTAGAAAAGGAAAGTTTCTGATATATTTTTATAGATGTTTAAGGAAGGGCCTTTTTTTTTTTACCGATAAACTTAACTATTACAGTAACATGTTGAACTTCATGTAAAGTATGATAACACATTCGTAAACTTATTTAAAAGTTATGTACCGTCAAGGATGAAAAAAATTTACAAACTTTTTCATAGTCGACAAAAAAAAAAAGAATAAGTAATGGAATGAAATTGTATTTTTAATGACGTCATAAAAAAAAGGAAGAAATTTTAAGAATTTTTTTTTCTTCTGGACTTATCACTAATTAAAAAAAGTAAAAATTGTCGATTTAATATTTTCTATTTTATCCTATTAAATTTGAAATATTTTTCTAGTAAAATTGAATTTTGGGGAGTTGTCCGGAGGAGCTGAAATGTTAAGCTTCCTTCTTGTAATAAACATGATTCTACCACCTAAATAAATGTACACTGCTATGCATCGCTACAATTCCAGTTGGAAAAACAGGTTAACTAGGAAATGCGACTTGGCTGGCTGCCACTAAAGCCAGTGGGTATAGGGAAAGTATCGGCAAATTCAATGAGGTGGGTAGAAATAATAGAAATACTGTACTATTCTATGTGCGAGGCATGTCGCTGTGGAAGAAACTGAGATGAGCCCAGGCAAGGAAAGGCTCTGCATACCTTTTAATGAAATCACAATCTTTCTATAGGGTAAGCGACCAGATTTTCCGGGAAAAGCTCAGAAATGAGAAAGAAGTGGGGAAACCATAGTTCTGGAATACCCCTCTGAGAACTGTAGCAAGCTCAGACTTGACAGGGCAGTTATAACCAGAAAAGATTTGAAGCATGCATAAGTTTGAGTAAAAATATGCTTCGCCCTGCTTACCAGCATTGTAGATTCAGGGAACACGTGAAGGAGCTGGGCCTAGAATGCTTTTAGCACCTGCAGATTCTATAGGGAGAAAGAGGAAACTCCAATACATCTCATATCGGACTGCGACGCCTATTCATCCAGATTTGGAAGCCTGGCTACTTACCAGGTTTTGGAGGAAGATATACCCATCTAGAACCTTCCCTAATTCTGAGATTTCTCAGAGACTTTAATTTGGAAGGGTGCTGTAGGTGACTTTGTTTCATCCTAGGACCAGTAGAGAGTACAATAGATCTATTTTGGCCGCAGAGCACTGAACGCCCACCAGAAAAACGACTATAGGTATCGTTTCTGGTGCAGTTTTTTCAGGATATGCACGAAAACGGATCCAACAATTTTGCTTTAAAATTGGAATACTAATTGCATGTATGTATATAAAACTGTCACTTTATTTTGAAATTCTTTTTCCGAAAAAACTGATTCTGGGGGGGGCCTGGAAATCTGTAAGATTAGGCTTAACTTTAAACTGCCGTCATAAGTTTTTCTGAGGCTGTCTGAGTTGCTGCTGAATGTAAAAACTATCATATATAGTGTAAATTATATGTAAGGCTCAACTAAATCATTTTTGAAGAAAGTTCGTCAATTAGAATTAATTCCATTAAAACAGAGTCCTGCGCATGTTTCACTCTATAAATATTTTTCCAAAATAATAAAAGCAGTAGAAAAATATTGACTATTCTTTAATTCAATTTTATTAGTGTATAGAATATAGACAAAGGATAAAATAATGGGGGGACGAGCCAACAAGTCCCAGAGTGTTATATTTGATTTAAAACATAATCCCCTCTTACATAAACGTGCTGTGTATGTATGTATATGGTTGTGAATTCATAGGTTGTGTGAGCATTCTCTCACACCGTTCGAAACTATAGAACAATAACATAAATTTGTTAGGAACATTGTGGCCTGTGACACCGGCTGTGCTGAATCTAGCGCCCTTATTCCAAATTCTCCTCCACCAGCCCATCCACCCGCCGGCCATACTTCACATAGAGTATGCAACCATTCAATTCAAGAGATGCTTGGGAACTTTATGTGTAAAGCTAAAATAGATTTAATAATACAGTTATTGGAAACAATATATTAAAATAAATTCAATACTGTCATTAATGTTACTTTTATTAAATTACTAACAATACAGGATCATTTAAATGATCGCATATATCCATAATCCTAGTTGTGGATCTTGAAAACTGTGGCGTGTTGTCCCGAATCCCCTACACATTAAAATCGGCTGTCTGACATATCTTCGCCTAATCATAGGTTGTTGGTCAAAAATTTTGATATGATTAACGTATTTATAATATTAAAAATTGTTAATTAAGCTCTGATTTAAAATTCAGGTACAAGACCGTCATACGTTTTTTTCATATGGCAATTATTAAATTAGAATCGCCAAACTTTCTCCTTAATTGGAACTTATATAATACAATCGGCGTATCAAAAAGAATCCTCCGATTTGACATGTTTATATTTCTAACACTAATAAACATATGCAATTACTGATTTTTTTGTCTGAAAGGGAAACTCACAAAGTTTTTTTTCATACCTTTAAAGGTGTTCAATATGTCCACCTCTAGATGCACGGCATATGTCTATGCGGTTTTCAAATTCGTCCCACGCTCTAGCGAGCATGTCCTGAGTTACTGATGCCACTGCTACTGTTATGCGATTCCTCAGATCATCCATTGTTGTTGGTAGCGGAGGCACATAAACAGAGTCTTTGATAAATCCCCACAAGAAAAAATCACATACAGTAAGGTCCGGTGACCTTGGAGGCCAAAAATGTAAGGATGCATCATTTTTTCCAGTGCGGCCGATCCACCGGTCAGGAATCCTTTGATTTAAAAATTCGCGGACTGCTAGATGCCAGTGTGGCGGTGCCCCATCCTGTTTGTAAATGAAGTCGTTCGAATCAGTCTCCAGTTGGGGGAAAAGATAATTCTCAAGCATATCGAGGTATGTTATTCCTGTAACAGTGTTCTCAGCAAAGAAAAAAGGACCGTACACCTTTTCCCGTGAAACCGCACAAAACACATTAAATTTTGGAGAGTTTCTTTCATGTGGTTTTTCTGTACCCCATATTCTAACGTTATGGCTGTTCACCTTTCCATTTAAAGGAACGTTGCCTCGTCTCCAAACACTACGCGCGATACAAAATGTTCATCGTCCATCATCGTACCAAGAACGAAGTTACGAAACTCCACGCGTCGTTCTTTGTCACCCTTACGAAGAGCTTGCAGTACCTGAAGTCTGTATGCTTTCAAATGTAATCGTCGACGCAACACTCGCCAGACGGACATCGAAGGCATGTTGAGCTGTCGAGCAGCGCGGCGAACAGATTTCTGCGGGCTGCGTGTGAAACAATGGCGGACGCGCTCCACGTCTGCATCGGACACTCTGGGACGGCCCGGTGATTTGCCTTTACACAGACAACCTGTTTCTCGGAATTGTTCATACCATCGTCTAATGCTCTGTGATGTAGGAGGATCAACACCATACCTATTACGAAAGTCACGCTGAACAGTTATTACAGACTCACACTGCGAAAAACGTAGAACACAAAACGCTTTTTGTGGTCCTGACGCCATTTTCACTAGAACTGAAGCGCGCTGCTGCTACCTAGCGGGAACCATGTAAAACTTGAGAGTTTCCTCTTTCCAACAGTACGTTGTTGGCGCATTTAGCTCAAATAACAGAATAGTTATGATTTTATGAAATCGGATGATTCTTTTTGATACGCCTGTACATAAATCGTTAGATTGGTCTTAAGAGGGGATGGAGTAAGAGGGAATGAGAAGCAGCGTTGCTCTGATTGGTTTATAGAACATATGGCTACCTGAATATGACTACTTTATAAACCACCAGGCAGCGCTTTTTCAAGCTACAAAAATATTAGCTGTGCAATTTAGAAGTACACTTAATGACTCAGCTTCACTAGAATCTCCTAAAATATTTTTAGGAAGAAGATCCGCAAAATTTCAGAAAATCGATTAGTAAAGTTTCTTTCGGTAAACAGATTTTCTTCAAACTTAGAATTCTAGTGATGCCATTCAATGATTAACAGTAAATACATAACAGAACCGTATATTGTAGTTTAGAAGAAAGCTTTACGTTAAAAGCTACATCAGAATTTCACAAATAAGTCGACACACATGATATTAACACAATTATACAGGGGGTCCCATTTCAACGGGCCACTTTTGAAATAACTCTTAAACAAAGAAAGGTATCAAAAAAATGAACATAACGTTTGTTGAAGTATTTGCGCTCTTGTTTTTATGATGGTCTTAATGTTATTTGTTTTTATTGCCTCCTTACACCTGAAATCGGTGATTGAAAGTTGCGATTTCCTTTTGACCCCCCTTTTTACAACTGCACTGAAAACTACTAAAAAAAATGAAGAGAAATGTCGTTAATTTCACTTCTTCAATTTTCAAACCGTTGCCGAGATATTCAATCATAAAGATTCAATTTTCGTCGTTTTTTTTCCTATTTCTTTGTTTCATAAACTAAAATTAAAAGCGGATTTTCTTATTAATTTCCAATAAATAAGAGAGGTCAAATGCTGACAACATTTAAAGTCTATTTTAGAAATACAAGGGGCTTAAAAATAAAGTAAAACATCATTAAAACAAAACAATATTCCACTTTATTTATAAAAATCTATAAAAAAAAATATTGGCTATTTATTTAAAACGACCTCCTCCGCTTAACCGGCACAAGTGCAGTCCAACAGAAGAAGTTGCTAACCGTATCATGTCAGCCGGAATTGCTAAGCAGGTTTGGATTAAGTCTTCTCTAAGTGCTTCTGGAGTTTTTGGTTCCCTGACATAAATTTTTTTGGCGATCCGGCGAGGAGAAAAGTGAATGAGATGTTCAGTAGCCGCTGGATCGGGAGACAGGGAGCGGTAGGCTGTCCTTCCAGGTCGCCAGATATTATTTTTTTATAGATTTTGGTAAATAAACTAGAATATTGTTTTATTTTAATGATGTTTTACCTGATTTTTTAAGTCCCTTATGGTTATAAAATAGACTTTAAATGTTGTCAGCATTTGAACTCTCTTATTTATTAGAAATTAATTAGAAAATCCGCTTTTAATTTTTAGTTTATGAAACAGAGAAATAGGAATAAAAACGATGAAAATTTAATCTTTATGGTTGAATATCTCAGCAACGGTTTAAAATATTAAAGTGAAAATAACGGTATTTTTCGTCATTTTTTTTAGTAGTTTTCAATACAGTAGTAAAAAATGAGGGTCAAAAGGAAATCGCTACTTTCAATCATCGATTTCAGGTGTAAGGCGGCAATAAAATCAAATAACATTAACACCATCATAAACAAGAGCGCAAATACTTCTGCAAACGTTATGTTCACTTTTTTGATATCTTTCTTCGTTTAAGAGTTATTTCAAAAGTGGCCCGTCTAAATGAGACACCAAGTATATAAAATGACATTTATTTCTTTAAGCATTAAAATTTACTCATTTGTCCTAACATTAATATTGGAGGGCCTACCAAGGCAGGTATAGAAATGATTGAAGAGAGCACCAATAATATTGAAAATTTGAGAAATTTAACGATTAAGATTCCTCAGAATCCCCCGTAAACCATTTTTCGAGGAAAATGTTACACTTAAAAGGAACAAAATCTGAGCAGTTAGTATTCCAAGTTTAAAGGAAATCGTTATCGTTAGCGAGAAATTTAAAAAAAAAACAAACGCTAAAATCTATTCTCTAAAATAGCACTTCCAGTTAATCGATTTTCTTTATATTTGAGCTATACTTTTCATGTATATTAATATTATAGAGGTGATCGAACCATATATTCTACTGAAATAGTACTTTAGAGGATAGCATAACGTTACTATTCCCCCAAGAATAAGTAAAAAATAAAACTTTCTCTTACTCCTGTTTTCAAAATTATAATTGACAAATGTTATAGTTTGTGTACCAAATATAACGAAATTCGTCGAAAACTGACAAAACTGTTCGGTAAAAGCGCACTTCCGGCTTACTAATTTTCTTAGAAGTTGGAATTTTGGCCATCTATTTATTTCTAATTAATTTTGTTTGGATGATAGAATTGTATAATCAACTACGATAGCACTTTAGAGAAAAATATAACCCCACATTTCCCAAAAAGTGCTCTTAAATGAATTTTCCCAGAGAAATATTTTAAACACAGAAGATGTAGATCTTTGCATGTTTACTTTATATATGAAGTTTCAAGAAAATCGTCGCAGCCAATTTTGGAGAAAATCGGGAAAAAGTGAAAAAAAATCATTTAGTAAAGTGTTAAAACAAACACACTTCCGGTTATCCGATTTTTTTCAAACTCGGAATTTCAACAACATATTTAATTGTAATTAACATTATTTAGATGACAGAATTGTCTAATAAACTGAAATAGCATTTTAGATGAAAACCTAACCCCACCTCTCCACCAGACGTGCCCTTAAATTAATTTTTCCGGAGAAATGTTTCAAATAAAAATTGTTGCTCTTTGTATATGTAGTCGATATATCAAGTTTAAAGAAAATCGTCGGAGCTGTTTTTGAGAAAATTGCAAAAAAAGTAAAAAAAATCAACTAGTAAAGTGGTACTTCTGGTTGAGGAATTTTACGTAACAGATAACGCACCATCAGATCCCAATGGTGATATCTAAAAGTAATATCAAGCTCTAACTTTCCACGATTTTTCGTTTTTGAGCTATGCTGTTCACATATACATACATATAAACACACACACCATTTGCTAAAAACCACTTTTTTGAACTCAGCGGATCTCACCAGATATCACACACACACACACCATTTGCTAAAAACCACTTTTTGGAACTCAGGGATATTTCCGGTGAAAACTCGATATCGAAAATTTGACACGATTACAATACTTCCTCTTACTAGGAGTGAGAGAAAGTAAAAAATAAATTATCCTAGGAAAATGTCACAAATAAAATCTAGATAGTATAGGGAATTAAAAGAAAATCACCAAAAACTGAAAAAAAAAACCGTTATCTTCGTACATGTTGCAGTTGGTAGCACCTACACGGAATAAATATTTAGTTTAAGCTTTCTGCGATGTTTGAGATATTGTGCTGAGAATAAATCAAATAAAACGACTCAAAAATAATAAGAAAATCTGGTGTGAAACATTCACAAATTTTCTCTCACTGGCAGTTTATGTAACTGTAATTCACAAATTTTCTTCAAACTTACTGAATAAATTGCTTGAATTTTATATTAATGGAGAATCAAGCTAAACAAAAAAATGGCTTTTTTATGGAAGGGATAACCTTCCCCACCACCAAAACGTCTTTAAATCAACTTTCTTGGACAAAAAGTTCCAAACAAAATTGATAGGTGTCTCTGTATTCACCTAATTCATCATTATACATAAAATTCAATGAAATCCGTCGGTGTTTTTATGGAAAAAATATTAGAAAACCGAAAAAAAAAGAACTGATCAGTTTAAAATGCATTTCTGGTCAACCGAATTTCTTCAAACTCGAAATTTTCGGCAATATTTTTAATTGTAATTAATTTTATTTAGATTATAGAATTGTATAATTTATTTAAATAACAATTAAGAGGAAAACAAATTAATCCAAAACTCTCAATCAAAAGTCCCCTTAAATAAAAGTTGTAAGCCCCACATATATATGTGAGTTGATATATCAAGTCTAATGAAAATCGTTGGAGTCATTTAAAAAAAAACTAAAAAAATCCATTCGTTAAAGTTGTACTACTAGTTGAGGAATTCGGACAGATAATTTTCTGTCAGATTTCCATTGAGATACCCAAACAGAATGTGATGTCTGAAGTTTCTGCGATTTTTAACATATAAACACATCGTCTTCTAAAACCCACAAATCCACAAAACATGCATTTCCGGTGAAAACTATATATATGCAAAACATCGATAACATTGCAAAAACCTTCTCTTACAATAGTAAGAGAAAGTAAAAAAAAGAAATTCTGTCTCTCCTCACAATAAAAATATGTGCAAAAATAATTATTTCCTTTCGTATAATAAATAGAAATGGAAAAAATGGAGTAGCAAAAGGAAAAAAAGGTCACTTGATGTATGTAGGCCCCTCATACATGAACATACATACACATAGTTATAATGTAAATGTTTGTATAATATAATACATACGATGACATATACATATACATATATGTCACAAGTAGACAGGAAAAACTCTGCTATGACTAGTCTTTCACAAAGGTACCATGTTATACATATGTTCGTTACGTATATAACAACAATCATAGCCGCTTCACTACCGGAGGGTTCTTACTTTTTAACAGTCTATCATTATAACGGACAGAGTTTCACAAAACACCATCTAGTTATATTACTTGTTAAAACAGTACAGACCACAAAATACTACGGCTACTACTAATTAGTACTTTTACATACATCCCCCCCCCAACACTTTGTAATACAAAACAAGTCTTCTTCCAACACAAGCCAACATCCCAGCCAGTCAGTCTCCACTACAATACATACTAAACAGGTTCTAACTTTTTAATTTTTTTTTGTTTTGTTTAATTATTATAGTAGGTAACATCATACCTTTTATGTCTGTCAAAACAAAACTTTTAACAATTACTGTCTCCAGGACGATTATTAAAAGCAATTAGTGTAAAATACACACACGACTTTTTTCTTTCTGCAATTATGATCCACATACATGATTAGTGATAATGATGAAAATACCCAGGACCTTGGTTTTTTACGGTCGTATTTTTCTTCTCCTACCTTTCTACTAGGTATCCTAAAATTTTAATAATCAAAGGACTGGGTGTTGTCATCAATAACCTTAATAACAATATGTTACAAATATGTATGTGTTAGGTAGTATTACGAAGTAATATCCATTAAGTAGTTGGAGCCGTTTTCGTGAAAATCACCAGCAACTGAGAGAAAAAAAACATTCAATAAAGTACTTCCGGTTGATGGAATTTGTCCGAATACTTCGTGTCAGATGCGGTGATAGTACTTAGACTGAATGTCAAGTTCCAGCTTCCTGCAACTTTTTTTTTTGAGAGAGAGATTTTGTTCACACAGACACAGACCATTTTCGTTAAAAACGTTTTTTCGTATTCACAGGACCTCAAAATCCATTCAAAAACCCGGTATAGAAAATATGGAAATCTCACCTAATATTATTATTTATTTTAACGTTTGTATTTAATACATTGATGATTAACAAAATGTGATCGTAACAAACGCACGCAAAGCCATGCTCATACGACCGTCAAGCGAACTCCATATATTTGTAATACAATAGATAATAATATAATAATAATAATAATAATAATAATAAATGTCTTTATTGAATAAGCAAAATATACAAATGAAAATAAAAATAAAAATGCACTAACTCACAGACCATTCTCATGGTCCATAGGACCGTCTGAGGAGTTGCTTCGTAATTACAATATTTTTATATATAATTAAAAGTACTTATTTTTCATAATTAGAAAGTAAAATAATTAACATTAAATAAACAACAGTAAGAATACTAAAATACATAAGTAAAACAGAAAAAGAAGAAAGAGAATATTAAGTGAAAAAAAAGGAATAGAATTTTGGAAAAAGTAAAAATCAATTTATAAATCAAAAACTTGTTTGCAAATTATATTCTTTCACTTGGGGCTGTATGTTACCTACCAAGAATAAACAGAACAAATAACACCTCATTTAACAAATTTTAATTATTGCATAAAATCGCCTATTGCCATTTAAAAATTAAATTCGGATACCAAAAAATATCTCTATTGCCATGCCTGTTTACAAAATCTGATTAAGCTACCCCAGTCTTTTCCATTTGCATAATCTTTAAACTCCTCTCTGTCTAATTTTGCTTTATTAAGATACAATAATCTAAATTCATTTAGAATTGCACAGGTAGCTATAAAATGGAAGATATCTATCTTTATCTTCTCTAGTATTGCAGAGAGAGCACGTTTTTATCTCCTTATCAAAACAGTACTTATTCAGGTATAGTAGTTCCCCACATATCTTAAATATTCAACTTATTGACTGTCTATCTAAGTTACTATAGATATAATTATTTAAGTCAAATTCCTTGTACCATGTGTGATATTTGCAGTTTAAGGACAGATTTATATACCTATTTGAAAGGTTTTCTATAAAAACAGCTACAACATCTATTATTTTAATTTGTCTATTAATTAATCTGTCTAACGGAATTCCATATTTATCACAAATATTTCTCCATTCACAGAACCAGAATAACTTTTGATGGATTACTTCTTTAACTACAATATGGGGATATCTGTTGGGAGCAAGATCCAAATACCTATAAATATATTTTAAGTGGAAGGAAAGTGTAAACACAAACGTCGGGAATGGATGAGTTTCCAAATATAAGATATAATCTGGCGTATTTAGTGGTAAATTAAATATTTTCTTGATAAAAAACTTAAATAAAGCTTCGACCTTGCTGTACCAAACACATCCCCATATTTGTGCTCCATAACAAATTATCGCCCTTGAAACGGCATAAAATATTTGTAGTTTTGACAAAAAAGGTATGTTTTTATTCATTAATACATTATTAAAACTATTAATAGATAATTTAGCTTTTGATAATCTTTCTTTAAAGTGTTTTTCTAATGATAAATTTGATGAAAGAATGATCCCCAAATATTTATAATAATTATTAACAACCTCAATTCTGTTCTTTTTATACCACCACTTCTCATCATTTGCCGGCCTTCCACCGTTCTTAAATACTACCACTTTTGACTTTTCTAAATTTAATTCTAAATTCCACATTGAACAATATTCTTCAACCTGGTTAATCATTTTTTGTAAATACAACTTATTCGTGGATAACAGAACTATATCGTCTGTGAAAGCCAGCAAATTAATGACAGTATCTTTAATTCGTATACCTCCGTCTAAATAATTCTCTATATCATTCAAAAATAACGAAAAAAGGAGCGGGCTTAATAAGCAACCTTGTTTTACTCCCATATCAGAAGGAAAACCATCGGACAGACTATTGTCACACCATACAAAAGCATTGGTATCGGTATATAATTGTCGTAAAATATTCAACATCTTAGAAGACACCCCGATCTGAGACAATTTAAAAATAGCGCATATCGATCGATGCGATCAAAAGCCGCCTTAAAATCAATAAAAAATGCAAACACTTTTTGTCTTTTTTGTCTCAACCTAACTTTAATAATGCTCATAAGAGTGTTTACATTATCTATTGTTGAGTATCCTTTCCTATAACCAGCTTGAAATTCACTCAAGATATTTTGATCTTCAACCCATAACAGCAATCTGTCCAGTAACAATCCCATGAACAGTTTTCCGATTGTATTTGCAAAAGATATGAGGCGATAATTGTTAACTAAATTGGTGGGCCCTTTTTTATGTATTGGAAATATAATTACTTGTTTAAAACTTTTGGGGACATTTGCAGTATCGTAGATTTTATTTAGATAGTACAACATTTTTTCAAGAAAAATCACGGGGGCATTCTTTAAAAATTCATACGGGATACGATCCGTTCCCGGAGCTTTCCCATGTTTAGCCTTATTTAAAACAGACATCAATTCAGTCATGGTGAATGGAGAATCCAATAATTCATTCAGTACCAATGGCTCAGCAAAATGTAATCTTATCGACTCAATAGAAGGGTTAAATATACTCGTACTTTTCCAATAATTGTACCACCCACTTACAGTAATACTCTGATCATATTGAAATATTTTCTTTTTCGTAAAAAAAAGGAACTAACCTCCAGAGATCTTTAGAATCTATTACGTTTTTAAATTGTATACAATAGAAATTAAACGTATAATATACAAATATAAATATGGGAAACACAAATTATTGTGTAAATGATAAGGAATCTATAGATACACAAATTGCAGAAGCGGCCTAACTCTAAATTCAAAAAATTTGTTTTTAGAGAGGAATAGAGAAATTTAAGAGATAAGAAATTCTTTTTTTAATTCGCTTAGAATTAAGTTTCTATATTTCCTGGTGTACCGAACATAACCAGCCAATGCAAACCATTTGCCTTCCCCATTTATTATATTTTTACACTTCGCCGATATATTTTTGGACTTCACTAAACTATCGTAATCTGAATCCAGCTAGATTGGGGGGGAGGGGCACTCCGTCATATAATGGTGGAGATCCTCCACAGAAGATACATTTAAATAATGGACAGTGCTGATTAGAACTATCAGTTACCCAAGGCTTATAACACAAATGTAACATTTCAGCCTTCACTTTTATTATAATTTTGTAATCCTGATAATTTTTTGACAAGTTAAAATTTAAATGTGGATAAAGTGGTGTGGGATCTGCTATTTTTGGTCTTTTCTAATAGATTATTATAAACCATTAAATGGCAAATTTTGCAGTAAGCTAGAAGACAATGTTTCCCACTGATCCAAAATTGGTTTATTTACATCAATAGCAATGTACAACGTTTTTATTTAGTAAACGTAACCATTCTTTGGCCCAACATATTTAATGGCTTATTAACTTTATCGCTAGTTGTTTTGGTAACCTGTTGTTATACATTTTGAACATTACTTTATTGAAATATACCTCAGATGTAATCGATATGTGTATGTGTACATAGTGATCAATCCATTTTCCAAAAGAAGAAAACAACTTGCTGTGTTTTGTGGCAAACTGAAGACTTTTTTTTGAATACTTCTGAAGTTTTTTCAACTTCTTCAAATTGTTGACAACCCTCCTAGGGTTGGGGATGTTATTATGAGGCGAGGCCCAAGTCTGTGG
Source organism: Triatoma infestans (assembly GCA_011037195.1). Lineage (NCBI taxonomy): Eukaryota > Metazoa > Arthropoda > Insecta > Hemiptera > Reduviidae > Triatoma > Triatoma infestans. Next base: position 176,536 of record JAAEAF010002965.1, read on the forward strand.
GAGAAGTTAGAAATATTTAATGGGGCCTGAAAAGCGGGGATCCTTTACTGTATACTATATTTGCAATACACAGCAGTATTGTGGGTTTAAACTTTTTACTTTCTTTTTTCCACAGCTCTAATATTAAAGTATTAGATATTGGATATTTTGTAGGAGTACCTAAAAAAATAAAATCCACTGCGACCTGAAAGATCTCCATAAGTGGTTGTATTTGTGTATTATAGTATGAGTATAGAACAGCAGTTCCCAAACTTTTTTTGTCGCGGAACCCCTATAAGCTGTTTCAAAAATTACGGAACTCCAACTTATATAATAGTTTCGCAGCCATTTTCATGAAAAACACTTAGGTTTCCGGGTTGAGAGCGCGTCAGTGGTTTGCTAGAAACCGACATTTCGCCAATATTGCATGCAAGAGCTTCTTTAGAGTTGTGTGAAAGTTGTGTTACTTGTTGAAAGCTAATGTACAACTATTAGCTCCATTACAGTATTAGTTTCAAGGTGTAATAACCCTGAAGAAGCTCATTGCAATTTGGGTGGTTTCTAGCAACCCGAAAACCCAAGTGCTTTATATATATATATAAATATATTATATATTTAATATATATATTAAAAATTCCAACGGTATCTGTCATATGACAGTTGCAACATGCCTAGTATACGATTTTACAACTTCATCCCACCACACACCTCCCCTCCCGACCAACCAATATTTCATGGTAATTATTATTATTATATAGATGAAAAATTGATATAACAATTTGAAATAACACTTTAGCGGACAAAACATAAACCCAGCCCTCTCTCCCATCCCAGCCATCTCTCCCCTCTCAGCCCTCCCAGCCCTCTCTCCCCTCTCTCAAAACCCCTCGTAAATGAATTTTCTCGGAAAAATGTTTCAAATAAAAGTTTCAGCTTTTTATTTGTGTAGTCAATATAAAAAGTTAAAAGAAAAGCGTTGGAGAGCCATTATGGTAAAAATAACCAAAATCCTGAAAAATCCATTCACCAAAAAGTGTTACTTCCGTTTGAGACTTCTACCACTTTTAAATATCAAGTTTAAACTTTTCGTGATTTTCCGTTTTTGAGTTGTGCTAACCACCAGAGTGTGTATGTGTGTGTGTGTGTGTGTGTGAGAGAGAGAGAGAGAGAGAGAAATTTCTATAAGCCACTTTTTTTGGGCTCAGGAAATTCAAAACGCAATACTCCTTCCACAAAACACATCGCAATATTCCTTCTTAGAGCAGTAAGAGAAAGTGATTACATACTTGTATTAAACACAACAACTTTGAAAACAAAACAATCATTGGGGTCGTTTTTGAGAAAATGGCAAAAAACAAAAAAACATCAATCGGTAAAAGAAACTTTTATTTCGAATCCTAGTTGAACGGGATATCAAATTTCTGCTCTTTGAGCCAGTCAGTCTTTGAATAATTTCCTTCAAACCTTCATTCCAACAATAGAGCCTGGAAAAATGTGATTTTAATCCCTCGCTTCCAAAAAAAAAAAAAAAATATAGTTTTATTTGATTCAATTTTTTAATTTTTGTTTCAACAGAATGTTATTTCCCATAATTCCTTGTTCCTGAATGTGGCACTGTCTTGGAAACGAATAAAGTAAATTTTCTATAGTTAATAATCTATAATTGATAAATGAATCAAAATTGTTCAGCAATAATAAATACTGGTAGTATTTATTGATAAATTTCCTATTTATTTATGATTTATTTTTTTTATTAAACCAAAGCCAGCAAACAACAATTCACTCAACTGATCTAAAATAAAAGCCCAAGGTAACAGTTTTAAAGCTCTGGCTTAATAAAAGAGAAAGCCCTGGAAGACACAAGCTACTATAATATCAAGTTTGTGTACAATTCTGTGGGAGATATTTCTTTTTACGGCAGGTTTCTATTAAAAAGAAAAGCTACAGACATTTTATATAGTAGTTTATGGTTAAAGGAAAATAGAAATGGAAAAGAAAATTTATAACAGGAACCGATTAAAATGATGATATATTTCCTCATAAAACAAAAAAAAAAGCCTTGCCTAGGGAAATCGTCTTCTCTTTTTTTGAATTAGCGATTGCAGAAGCGAATAAGAAAGTATTATTAAATTCTATATTAAAGCAATTTCAATATTTAAGTAACACTTTAAATGAAAGCTTTGTATTCAATCAGCGAGATTTTTAAAATCGATTATCCCGAAGAAAAGTTTCAATTAAAAAATGAACGACACAGTAAATATACGGACTTTTTAAAAATGAAAATCGTCAGGTTTTTCTTCTGATAAAAATTGGAACAATTAACTTGAGAAATTTCAGTATTCGGAACGCTTTTGATAATATGCCTATTTGGAATATAAAATATACAGGTTGGTGCGGGCTTTTTGTTTTTCACTTTCGAGCTATGCCGCGTACACACAGTTTGTAAATTATCATCGTTTTCAGATTCTCAAGGAGCCGTAAAACTTGAATTTCCCATAAGAATGAACTTACTGCAAACATTCTCCTTTTTTCATTCAAAAGCATTCTTCCATCTTCTCCTAACCCACTCAGAATACTATCTCGCGGATCTCGTGACCCAATCTCTTCCTCAAACGTACACCATGTATTAGCGTAGTTCTGTGACAACTATTTCTTGATCCACCTGGGTCATACCTTTTCATTTCATCTACTGACAAGCACTTACTAAGTTTTTGCAACTACTCCTTAATTATTCCTCATGTTGCAAATAACTGGCAAGGTACAACCTTTACAACCTATGAGATCAGGGATTTGAGGAGGAGCAATCGTTTTGAGAAATGCATTCGGCAATTCCTACGCTTCAGTCTGACTTTCATAAATTTTTTTCTTAAGTAGAAGATCTCCTAAAGTGAGCCCTCCTATGTCTTTGGTTGTGGACCATTATACGGAGCAACTTCCCCAAATGTGGCTAACCTGCAAATCCTGTTTGGTCATTCACTGAAATTCGAAACATTGAGTAAATAAATATCAAGTCGACATGCATGAAAATCTGAGAAAAATGATTAGCTCAATTGATGAGCCAGAATATAGATTTGCAGCATCTGAAATGGATATTCAAAACTGTTCCAGAAGTTCATTACCAAGAAGTAGCTACAGAAGGTAGTTATCTACATCAAGTGTCTAATGCAATAGAATCCTGGAGCCTACTAACTCTCATACTAGCAGTAGAAATGAGATCCCTCAGAAGGGCGGAATGTAAAAAAGGGCTCGGTGAGTAACATTACCATTAGAAGTGTAGCGAGATATTTGGATAGCTAGAAACAGAAATAATGAGAGAATATCTAATTATATCATAACTTTGTACTGTATTATAATTAAATATTAAGCCTAATATTTACGCTTCATAGTTAATAGAAAGATATGGTTTAATGAGAATGGAAGAATTAGCAACTTAGAGTAACAATAATAGTGCTAGAGCTAGAGCGCTGACTGGGCTGGAGTAGACAGTAGCAATGAGAGATGATATAGATTAATAAAAGATGCAGTAATTATTACTGATCGACTGGTAAAATAGACTAATCTACTAATGATGTAAAATTAATCTTCTGATATTAGACTAATGATAGGAATTGTAGAGAAGTCTTATTATATAGGAGTTTTTCCTGAAGCATATAACTGCGGTGGTAACCTAGCGATGGCACAGTGTCGCGTACTAGGTTGACCTCGCGATTGTGAAGGAAAGTCCTGATAAAATTGATAAAATGTGATAAGCCATCACAGAAGCGATCTAGATTACGAACCAACTACGAGCAAAAGTAAAAAAAACGTAACTGTGATGGTATGACATTAGCAAGGATTGTATGATATCAAAAATATGTCTTAGCAGCTGGTTAATAAAGAGATCTACTGGTAGAACATGAAGTACATGGTTGAAGAATAAGAAGAAAAGAAATGAGTAAAATCGATTAAAAATAGTTTTATTTCATGGCCGTTAAAACTTCCAGTTCTTCAGAAGTAGAAGTAGTCAAAAAAAAAAAAAAAAAAACACAACCTAATCTAAAGCTGTTTAGTGATAAGGATATTGATGACGAGTTATTGGGGGAAGGGATATCTTTGTTATTAAAGAGATATCTGTAATAACATAGATATTTTATATATAAAGATCTTGAGTAAAGATCTCAAAATAAAACCAACAAAATTACCACCTATCATATCCTGGTTTGTGCTGGTATCTGCTATGGCGCTACTTGTATATCTTGCAACCGTTCTATTTAATATACAACACTTAACAGAAAGTTATGAAATGGTCGTAAACAGATTTACTGGAATTTCACTGTTACAAATTAAAATGCTCAACTCCCAAAGGGAATACGCTTGGACCACTACTACCGCCAACTCTCCATATCTCTCTTTCTCTCTCGCTCTCACACACACACACACACTCACAACCACACATCTTAGTATTCCTTTCATTCTGTGTGTGTGTGTTTGTGTGTGTATATGCATAAGAAACAGAGAACAAACTGAGTTATAAAGCACAGACTAGGAAGTGGCCCTTCTGATTTGTATTAAAACAAGTTTTCAGCAACATTATGGCTTCCGAGTAACTCGAAAAGTCTGCCTTACGTCTTGTACTTGTTATGTGGGAGCTTCTTCCAACGTTTTGTAATTTATTATAACTTCAAGCAAAATGATAAAATTTACTACCCAGTTGAGGATAAAGTATCTTTCATTTGGATTAACTTCTCTTTTTCCCTCTATTTTTTTTTTTGTTTTTGTTTTACTTTCTCTTAGTCTTAGTCTAAATTTTCAAAACTGAGTTTTCACCGGAATTAAAAATTGTTGAGGTCCTCTGAGTACGAAAAGAAATGTTTTGAGTGAATGTGGTTATATATATGTGGGTGTGTGAGTAAAAATATCACAAAAAACGTAAAAATCATAGTAATTTTAAACCCGATATTCCATTTAGGTATAACCAAAGTATTTGACACAAAGGTTTCGGGGAAACAAATCCATCAACCGGAAGTGCGATTTTACTAAATGTTTTATCAGTTTTTCTTGATTTTTTTTCAAAAGTGACTTGAAATAGATTTTCTCTAAACTTGTATGGTTCTAGGGAGTGGGGAATAGTAACGTTAAGCTTCTTCACTCTAAAATACACTTCAGTAAAGTGTATAGTTTTTACCATCTACATAATATTACGTAATATACGTTAGAATTCGTAATGTAGAAGTATTGCTAGATTTCCTAGTTTTTTTTCTCTCAATGATTTTATTTTCATTTGGAATGGTTAGTGCACAAAATATAAACCTATCTCTCTTATTCGAAACATTTTACTGAAAATATTCATTTTAGAGTGTTTTATGAAATCTCTACTTCTACATTTTAAATTTTATTTGAGTTTGTGTAATGTTTTGGCGCTCTCGTTTCTAGATTATAGTGTAAACACATTCTGTTTCTATCTACCGAGGATATTAATAAACATATACTCCACCATCTCTTCCTTTATGTACCTGAGTACAGATTTGCATGTGTAAAAAAGTTTGTCCATTTTATAATAATATTAATTGTAGTAAAAGAAAGTGGTGCTTAAGTGATTTTATTTTTATTATTATTATTATTATAAATTTATATTTTATTTTTTCTTAATTATTGAGTTTTGAGTTGAATTTTCACTAGTAATACACATTTTGAATTCTGGTATAATTATTTGGTCAGCAAGGGCTTGGCAATTACGAGAATCCTCGATCTGGGCGATGAATCGCGACTTTATAAGTGTGCACTGGAATTGTTCTTTTACCCTGAATCAGTGGATTAGCTTAGTTAACCTGGGAATTTCAAAACAGATCTCTCTCTGTGTCGCGATAATTGTGGGCCGTTGTGAGCGGCCACATCCCGCTTTGCTTTATATTATTCTATGAGAAGCCGAGCCTGTACGCCTAGTGAAACTCTGAAATCAGAAAAAGTATCATATTTAATTTATAAACCGTGATTTACCCATGATTATTATTTACAATGTAGAAGCTGTTTTACAACTCATTTTAAGCTCATTTTTTTTGCACAGAGCAAATCTATGTTATCATAATCTATGATTATGGGCGAACGCCTGAAACCGGTCGATTCCTACAAAACGAAGCAGGCTATCTTGGAAAATATCTCTGATGCTTTCCGGCTCTGCGGAACAAACCACAACAACTCATTTTTTGTTTCTTTTTTGACAGATGTAAAAAGGATTGTGTGCAAAATTTCTCTCAATGCCTGACTATTGCTTCCCGAAAATTTGTTATAGAAGATTAGTGGAATACCAAAACAGGTTATTTAATTAGATCTAGAGAAGTTAATTCCTATTTTATGAAACTGTGGAGAAAGATCTTACATCTAGCGCAGGAAAAGTCTTTCACGCTTTGAGACAAGCTTTCTTTGGAAAGCCAGAAGTCTCTAAAGTGGCAAAGATAGCCGGTGTATAAGACTGTATTCCTGCTGATTGTTACATATTCCAGTGAGTCCTGGACGCTCACAGAAAGGCATAAAAGCGCTATCCAAGCTATGGAGATGCGATATTTGAGAAAAATAGAGGGGAAAACAAGAAGGGACAAAGTTAGGAAAGTATACATTAGAAGAAATTTAAAAGTAAAGCCTGCAACAGAGATCGTAGCAACCAGCCATGTTATGAGAATGGAGGTGGGAGGAAGGTGTATGAGAATTTGGGAACAGAATGTCCAACAGAGTTTCCAAGACAGAGGTTGGGACTGGAGAAGAAGGAAAGAGATGGCATGGGATAGGAACGGTTGAAGAAAGCTCTGCAGGGCCTCGACACCGCCATAATGGTATAAGAGGAATAGACTAAGAAGACCTCGATAAAAACCTAAAAGATTTTCTTCAAATCTTGTTGGTTTCGTTTAGAAATAATTAACAATGATGTAAACACAGTTATAAACTTTATAACTAGAATGGTTCTCATAGAAATATATTTAATCTTGGGATGACAAGCCGCATATTATGATGCAGTGTTAATAAATTAAAGAGTTGTAGCGTAAATAGCAATGTTGTAGCAAAAACTACGATCTCTCGTTGAGGGTGAAAAACACATATTTCAGACACAATTTCCCTGCAGTTTATAATATAATACAAGTTCTGATGACGATTCATGCAAGTTCTAAAACGATTCTTTTTGTTCTATTCTAATGTTTGCACATGTAAAAAGAGCTGAATTTGTTAAATTCAGTTATTTAATAATGATGATAAACAAAATTTTTAACAAATTATTAATTTTTACGTAAGAATATCTGTAGTAAGATTTTTCTTTTTAAGAACTATCATTTTAAGATTTTAGTTTTTTTTTTTAATTTTATTTAATTATTACTTTCTCTAACTACTCATTAATGTTGGTCCTCTGAGAAAAAAAAAAGATTTTTAGAAAATGGTCTATGTGTGAGTGTGTGTGTGATTGTGTGTGTGTGTGCATAGCTCAAATGCGAAAAATCGGAGAAAGTTCATACCTGGTATTCCATTTGGGTATAACCATAGAATCTGACAGGAACCTACTTTTCAATACCACTCAACCGGAAGTACCACTTTACTTAGTGGTTTTTTGCAATTATTTAAAAAATGGCATTATTTCACTCGGAAAATTCATTTAAAGAAGCTTTTTTAGGGGAGCGATGGGATCATGATTTCCTCCAAAGTGCTATTTCAAGTTATTATATAATGTCTATCATCTAAATAATATTAAATAGAATTAAATTACGTAGTCAATATTCTGAGTTTAAAGAAAATCGATTGACCGATAGTGTGTTTCTATTAACCAGATTTTTTTTTTAAGTTTCCAAATGTTTTAATCGAAAACTGCCTCAACAATTTTCTTATAACTTAGTATATCGACTTCACATAAAAAGAGCTGCAACATATTAGAAAAATTTTATCGTAAAAATTTATATAAAGTTGTTTGTGTTGAGTGGGGCGGGGTATCATTTAAATAATATTAATTAGAATTAAATATGTTGTCAAAATTTAGGAGGCGGAAAAATAAAACACAAGTCTAATCAGTAAGCTATTACTGTAAGTAGGTAAATAAGTCCAGTCCGACAAAGCTTAGACAAGCCGACGGTTGTATACACTTTACCCCCTTTAACAAACCTGCATAAGCCAACCCCAGCCACACATCCTGTCACACTATAAGCGCATTCAACACACTTGACTTATTACCAATCTCCTTATCTTTGCCGTAAACGCTCAAGCAGCTAGCTACCTATAACGGCTTATCTTTATTACGTCTGTCCCTTGTCACACAAGTGATCCATTCCGAGGATCCAAAAAATGTCAATGATCTCACGATCTGCTATCTGCTGACAATGAATGAGTGGAGTGGTGCACAGCCTGATTCCATACTCGATAGTGATTTATCTTCTTAAAACATTTGATTTATTTGTTTCGTTTTTTTTTTGCTATATGTATACTGATAACAAATTTACTAATAGCAGCTTAGTGCTTCCTAAACTAAAAGATATACGAAATATTCAGCCGATTTTTCTCTTTTTGCATTTCTCATTTTCCAATTGCTAAATTTTCTTCAAACTAGGAAATATGGCAACACTTCACTTGTCCTGCAAGTGTATTCCTGTAGCACAATAAAATGATATTTAAGTGAAAAGTTTAGGATCATAGCATTCCAGGAGATCATTAAAATTGATTTGTTTAAGGAAATAAATTCAAATAAAGGCAACAGACCTTCAGGCTGGCAGTATGTTTACAAAATTAATGATAAACAATGATACTGTATTTCGAGGAAAAGCACCAAAAGAAAGCTAATTAAAAGTAATTCTTCATGCTAAAACTGAATTTCTTTTTAAAACATTTATCTTCTTCTTTGCAAAACATTTAATTATCTTTAATAATTTATGCTACAAGAACTAGTACAATATAATGAAACTACACTTCTTGGAATAATATAACAATACAATTATACTCTATATCTTCTAAAGATGAATTTTCTGGGAAATATATTTCAAATGAAATCTAAATGAATGTGAAGTTTAAACTTCCTTCAATTTGCCTTTTTTTTTTTTTTCTTAAGCGCATCAACATTTCTGGGCACTAGGGCCCAGAGCCTTCTCAGTGCTCAGCCGGTCTACGGACATCGTTCTCTCGTTACAGACAGGTAGAGGCTTCTAGGAAGTGCTAAATCTAAGAGGAGCACTGCTGTACTCGAATTCCGGGACAGCGTGGAAGTCCAGCCCGCTACCACTGAGCTAATCTCTTCCAATTTTTACTTTCACTTACTCCTAATAAGAGGAACTGCTATAGTGCGACATTTTCGAAATTTAGAGGCATTTTCGAAACTTGGTACTCCATTTAGTCCATCGCATCAGACACGAAAATGTCGGGCAAAATTCACTAACCGGAAGTGCTATTTTTTTTTCAGTTTTCGTGTTTTTCTTGAACACGGCTCCAACCATTTTTTCTTTAAACTTCGTATGGTTCTGGGGGGGGGGGGGATTGTAACGTTAAGCTTATCTCTAAAGTACCTCTTTAAAATAATAAATGGTTTTACCACCTACTTAATATTAATATACATTAGAAGCATTGATAGAATTCCAAATTTGAAGTAAATCGGTTTACCGGTAGTGTGGTATAGGTTTTTGAGTTTCTCTCGAAAACAGAACGATTTTCTTTAAACTTGATATGCTAATTGAGCATATATAAACGTATCACTTTTATTTGAATCATTTTTTCCCCTCCCGAAAAATTGATTTTGCACGGAATTTGTGGCAAAAATTAAATTGTAAATGTTAAATTGTAAATTGTATATGCAGTTGGTTCAATGTTTTTGATACGCTCTATTGGGCCACTTAGTTGGGCTCTACTGTCAGTTGGGGGTGGTGGTCCTAAATGTCCACAGTTTGAACTTACTGCGGCATACACAAACACACCATTCGCTAAAAACAGGTTTTCTAGACTCAGGGAATCTCAAAAACATGTATTTTCGGTGAAAGCTAAAAGTTTCTAAGATTGTACACGTTGTTAAACTGCAAAAACCATCCACTGGAATCACTTCCGTCAAAGACGAATTTTGACAAAAACCTACGGATGCGATATCATATCTAAATGAAGTATCATATTTGGTGCTTCTTGCGATTTCTGGTGGTTTGACATATTCAAGGAATCTCAATACACATATTGCCGATGAAAATTCACAATTAGCGTACCTGCTAGCGAAGTAATAAACAGCGATGGGAATCGCAATATATGTTCATTAAATTGCCCACCCTCCCAAATAAAAATCGTCGACGGGCCTTAGCTTTTCATGAGCTGTTGCGACCAAGGTTTCATATATTCTTTTATCTGATTATTTTTCATCTGTGCTATTAATAATAATTAAGGCAAGATTTCTTTAAAATTATTTATATTTAAATTAGAATTACTAATAATAAAATATTTGCCTAAACATAAATAAAAAAAAACTAATCAAAGGTTCAAAAGCAAAGGACCTCCATGGAAAACTGCTTCCCATTCAACTAACTCCCTATTTATGCTTTTTTATGCTTATTTCCTTCCCCCTCTAAAGAAAAACAAAAATAATAAAGGAAACCTTCTTTTTTTTTGTTTATAATACATTAAAAATGTCTCGTTAAAAATTTAAAAGAATGGTGGAGAGGTGAGGTAAAGCTTTTTGCTTTTCGGTTAAAAGGGAAGAAAGTGGGACTAATTGTCCGATACAAAGGACAAGAACCCCATACAGCCTTTATGATAAAAGGGTAAACTCGCTTCTTTTCAGTACTTGTTTTTTTTAAATAAAAAAAGAAAGAAATTAAATAGAATAAAGAGTATAATTAGTAATTAAAATCCTTGCTTATCATTATAAAGAGGAAGTGTTCAAAGATAAAGGTTATTTAATGAAGAATGATTATTTTTTCAAGCTATCTTTTTTCCACCATCTTTGAGTCGTACCACCGTATCTAACACGAGGTTCGGCCAAAAATCCATCAACCGGAAATACCACTTTACACAATCCTTTTTTTTTTCAGTTTTCGCGATTTTCTCGAAAACGGCTTCCACAAATTTTTTAAAAATTCGTACAATATTTTCTTATTTATATTTATTTCGCAATCTGGTCATACAAATGAGTACATATATTAATATTACAAAACCAAAAAAACATATATAATAAAATAAATGATAAATAGAATAAAAAAGCAACCATCCAATCATAGAAACTTATATAAGTTTTCACACACACCCATATTATAAGTAGTTTTATCAATATTAACTGCAAGTTCGTTTTCTTTTAATATTTTAAACGTACATCTAACTAAGAAGCGGCTAATATTACAAATTTATCGGCAAACATTAAAAGTTCTCTACCTTGATCAATTTTCGATCCTGAAGCACCGTCCGCCTTAGAGAAGTTGATAATATCACTAGTGTAAAGGGAAAATAGGAGGCAGGACAAGGATACTCCATGAAGAACGCCTTTTGTTATCTCGACTGCATTAGAATATTCGCCTGTTGATTGAATCACCAAATTAGCATGTTCATGTAAACTTTCTAATAATCTACGAGTTATTATTTTAGAGTTTTTCCCGTAAGAGCGAATAACTTGTATCAAAGTAGACTGTGGTTGACGCTATCGAAAGCACGTCGGAAATCAATGAATATTCCATATACTATATTCCTTGTCCATGTAAATGCACATTAATTACAGAAGACAAGAAAAAGGGATTCTGTCTAAACACCCCTCTACCTGATCTAAAGCCGCATTGCTCTTTGGGAATACAGCCGCAATAATTTACCCAACAATTTAATCTAGTAGTTAAAACTGTTAGTAAATATTTTAGCTAATGCACATATCTTAGAGATTCCACGATAATAATAATATAAACATAAAAATCAATGATTTAATCGTGAATTTTTTTTCGTTTTTTTAAGGCGTTCGTCAACATTGGCGTTATGGTCATTGGCGCCCGAAGCCTTCTCACTACGGACACTGTTCTCTCGTTATAGACAGCACTGTCACCGGACAGTGAGCTGTAAAGGCTCTTAGGAAGTAGAAGCTTCAAATAGGGGATCCCTTCTCTAATATAACTGAATTATTGTATTAAATACTGAAGGGTGTGTTAAGTAACTTCTATTTTAAGTAAGTTCTTAAGTGATTTTAAGATAAAAAATACTAATTAAGAAGATATATATTGTAAAAAAGATTGTTGAAGAGTGTAATATGTAATATGCAACCAAACAATTACATTGGAAGTAATGTCAAGAAAACAATAGACACAATAACAATCAAGGACAAACAAACTTTTAATAGAAACTTATTACAATCAGTGAGTGTGTGTAATCATAATTTTGAAACACATCAATGTCATGTATGAGTACAATATATATGAATTCAACAATGAATTCTGCAAAGAAAGTTTTCATAAAATATATGAAAGCTTAGCAAACAAGTTTCCGTTGTTACTAATGAGTATAGATTTTTTAATAAGTACATCTTCACAAGTATATGTTTACTTTGCAAGTTGTTTGGTCAATATTAAATATATATTTTGTGGAAATATTTGTTTAGTGGAACAATGAGGAGGGTCACATTGCGTACAGCAGATCTCTAGAACTGCCGTAGCAAGTAGAGGGTGGGAGGGATCTTTTTAGTGGAGTAAGAGATAAAGTAATCAAGCCAGGATTTGACCAGTTTTGTGGAAGCGTTACATTACCCTGTTCACACTATCTTCTGTTCCCTCCCGTCCAGCTCGGCCTAGCACCATTATCAGCTTACCAAAGTCCTCTTCCTCCATGCACTCCCCGCCTCTTCCTAAAGTATAACTAAGAGGCAAGATTTGTCTTTTAAGTTTCCAAACCACTCTGTCCACAGTTTTCGCCACCCCCACCAACACAAACTGGTCGCCTCTTCTCTGTTTGAAGAAACCACCACCTTCACCACCGCCAACTATCCCCCTCATTACACTTCTCCACTGAAACAAGGAAATATACCAAAACGAACAAAACTTGTGCCCTATTCTCTCTCTACAGTTTCAATATGTCCTGCTTAGTTATACAGGAAGTTTCATTTCAGTTATTATGAGAAATTGGAAGGGGTAAAATTTACATAATCATTAAGTTAATTATGATTAATTAAACTTGTAGCATATCTTGCTTGTTAAGATGAATCTATAGAATTTAATTCGTTCTCCAAATATCAACTACAATCTAAAATTAGCTTCATTTCGAAAACATAAATAGTTTTGGACGTATAAATGCGTAAAAAATAAATACGTATATAAAAATCAATAAATCTTCTGTACCATAAATAAGGTAAGATATTAAAAAAAGTGGGACACATATTTTTCTATACAAAAACGTAACAACCCCCACTTTGTACAAGCTAAATATATGACATTATATTATAACTAAATATTATAACATTATATTATAACACTATATTATAAATGTTATTGGCAATACTTTAATCACAAAAACTCCAAACTTACCTGAGAATAAAAATTGAAAAAAAAAAGAAGAAATTCATTTATTATGACTTCCTGGTCTGGGTCAGACATCGTAAGTAATGATTTTTTTTTATTCCATATTTTTAATTCGTTAAATTACATTATTTGCTTAACTTTATTAACAGAAAAATTATCATTTCTTTTGAGGATACCTTCAGAGCAATTGTTCTTGGGGAGGAAGGATATGTGGCAGAACGTATAGGTCTGTCACATTTTACGGCTCATCGAGCAATCGTACATTTTAGGAAACAAGGGAATACGGTTGGAAATCCGGAAATGTTCGTAAAACGGGTCACAACAGATCGGAACGACCGATTTACCACTTTCTTTCGTTCTCAGTTCTACGCAAGCGCTTACTTACAGCTACAGAGTTCCGGGATAACTTATTACAGGTTCGGGGAATCAATGTGAGCTCTGAAACTGTTCGAAGACGATTGCGAGAAATAGATCTGATGGTTAGGAAACCAACATCTGGGCCACTACTTAGCACTGCTGTACTCTACACAGACGAATCGCGATTTAGTCTTCAGACAGTTGAATTTAGGTGGAGAAAGCAGGGGAGCGTCTCATTCAATGTATACTAGCTGAAGTCCTCCTTTTCAACAACAATCAATTATGGTGTGGGAAGGGATAATTTTGGTGGCCCATACCAAGTTAATTGTTGAAGAAATTCTTCTAGAATATACCGTTCTAATAAATGAGGAAATAGTACATAATTATTTTTTAATTTCTCCAAGTTCTTCTGAAGAATGTCCTTTTTAATAAAGAATTTCTTATCGTAGAAGGCTGATCGCTGTGTAATAGGATCCGAATCATTAAGATAAATTGGATCCGAAGAGCAGAGAAATGAATCAAAAGTTAGTTATTCCCCACCTAGGCCAGACTCGGAAGGGACAGTTCGATTCATATAGTTCGATTACATCTTGTAGATATTATTTTTATGACTTGTATTTTTTACGAATAATGACAGACTGTGTTTTGATTATTTCTAATATCTTTATTAATATATGTTAAACTTTAACTCGAACAATGCTAAAGATGTTCATGGAATTGATTGGTATGCTGTGTTTGTTGAGCAACTCAATATAATTGAGCAGCCATACATTTCGCACAATTTCTTGTGGAATAATGTGTTTTTCTCTTAGAGTGACAGCAGTACAGTTCGGGCCAGTTTACGACCAGTTAACAACCAGTCAGCAACCTATCTACTACCTTCTTATTACTCAGCCCAGACCCAGTCTGTCTCTTTAGATTCTCTCGCTACCTAACTTCTATTATACTTTCCTTGCAGTTTGTAAGTTCTTTTCATTATACAGTGTTCAGCATATCATCTAGTTTATTTCTCTAAAATCCATTCCATCTAATTCTCTTTCCTTCTCACTTCCATTATAGCTGATAAAAAATGTCGTAGAAATTGTGATTAAGAAACAAATCAGTCGCCAATCAGTCTAATCGGCCTATTTCTGATGAAAATTTTCTGACGATTTTTCTTGAATGTTGATGTCATATTATGACCATAACCTTACTGAAAGCTGATCTATATAGGCGATTAGATTATTTTTGTAAATATTTTTATTGTACATAGTAGGATTAGGGTAAACTGGAGTAGAGGAATATCAAATAACTGTATAATGTATACAGGTAAAAAAGTTCGTATGAATGATAGGTTTGTATGGTTAGGTTCTTTTACATGGAGTGAAAGTATTTATTTTGATGAATGTATTTATTAGCTAGTATGATTAAGGTAAGTTTAGAGTGCAATTGAGTTGGTTACGAATGAAATGCAGGAACCAATACCGGTCAGAAGTGGTAAAATCGTTTAATAGTTTAATAAGTCTACTGCACTTGGGTGCCACTGTAATTCTTGGAAGGGTGGGCCTGCTTGGGGAATGCCGGGAATAGGAACTATGATAGTTGAGTGAAAGTTTGTGTTTGTGGATTAGGTTTTAAATTTTTAATAGTAGCATGTAAATTAGTTATGATTTAAAACAAAAAAAATGTCAAGTATAAATGAATAAGTGCAGTAGGTGCAAAGGATCTTAGCTGTTGCGCACCTATAAAAAATAACAAACAAAAAAAACAAATTAAACTTGAAATTTGTTTACATTTACAAATAACTTCGAAAACATATTATTTAAGTTCAATTATAGAAAATAACCGAGGCTTGAGGCTGTCTAAACTAAATAACAAGTCTTTAAAGTCATGGACAATTAAATTAAGCAACGCAGTGAGTCTAAAAAAAAAAAGAAAAAAGAAAATAAATACTTCATGTTGTTTTTGCGTTTTATTTTTTGTGTTCATGAAAAGCAAATATGAAACGCTACCAAAAAACATTTTCCATTTTAGTGTGTACACACATAAAATAACAAAAAAAAAACTAAAGAAAAAAAGTATTTTTTTCTCCTGTGAAAATAGAGTAGAAAAATAAAGTGAAAAAAAAAAAAAATTGATAATTTAAATTATTGGCTTTTAATGTAATTGATTGGAAAGAGTATTAAAAAAAAAAAAAATGCATAATAATATCAATCCAATCAAATCAAATCAAAGATTTACTGTTTTATGTTATGTTTTAATGAAATTAATAAGATTTTTAAAAAGTTTAATTAATTAATTAATTTAGAAATATAATTAATTAATTTTACTTACAGAAATAACGTCACTGTTTCCAATTCCAACAGCTTTCACAAACCAACAAATAAAATTAAGCTGTTTTTTTTTTTATAAGAACTTGTATGAGATTTAAAGTACATTATAGAAGTGTTTTTTTTTTGTACGATGATTATGGTCAATAATTATTGAAACCTACGACTAGATATCAGGAAACTGGGCGATAATGCGAGAAACATTGATGGGTCAAATTTCGTGTACATTAATTTTATAGTTCGGATGTGAAAACAAAATTAAGATTTTTAGTTTAATGTATAATGTTTTAGTTGTGAGTCTTAGAGTCTTGTGAAAAAACAAACATACAATGCGATAATTGGAATAAGTTGCAAATTACAAAATATTAAGCTGCAAGATTTGTTAACTTAATTACAAACAAAACGGTCTTATCAATCTAACCCCCCGGGTTTACTGCAATTTTAAGAAAATGTGAAAAATGAAACACAAAATTCAAATTTCTAATTTTGAATTCAAAATTCAGATTTCTAACTTTCGAATTCTCAACTTCCAGTTTCTGAAGAAAAAACAAATTTAAAAAAACAACATAAAACAGTAAAATTATTGAAAAGAAAACATTTTATAGACAAGCTTCACCCGCCTCCAAGCCTCCAAAAAAGTTTGAACTCTCTAAAATGGATAAAATTTTATAAATAAAAGAAAAGATCTTGAAATTGTCAGAGATATTTTCCGTGATAGACTGCTTCTTCTTGTGGTCATCGATCGGTTTCGGGCGTTCGCCCACCATCTTTGTCAAAGAATGTGGTAACAAAGATTTGCACAGAGCAAATTTAGTTGATACACTCTCTTCTGATAAATTTGCTCTATGCAACTCTATCTTATCACACTGACAAAAAGCATGCTGATGATGGGCGATCGCCCGCGATACCGGACGATGATCACAAAAAGATGCAGGCTATCACGGAAAATATCTCTGAAGCTTTCCAGCTCTGCGGAACCAACCACAACAACGATCTTGAAATTATAATAAATTCAGTAATGTTAAAGAAAACATTTCAAGATATTTTCCAGAAAATGCGGGAATGATAAATAAAAAGAAGATTACTGGGGCATTTCTCTTCAGCTGATTTTGAATGAAATATTCTTGTTTTTGATACCAAGAGTCACAGTCTTATCAAGATACTCGTACATACATAAATACACTCAATCGCAGTCCCCATAAGATACATACATAAATACACTCAATTCTCAGCGCCTCAAGATATACCCACCATTCCCATTCAAATTATTTTCCAATAAAAACTCAATTTCGAAAAACTACAATCTATACATTATTTATCTTAAAAGCGAAAATAATAAATAATCGGTCAGTTAAATGCTAGCTTTGATTACAAAGTTTACAAGAACGGTTAGAAGGATGTTTGGTGATCTAAAACATGAAAGATCTATTGTGGATCCTCCTTAGGTGGTAGTGTCTGCAGTCACTTTGTTCCCCTTAGTTCTTAATGTTTGTAGTTCATCTACCAAAATTTTAGAGCGATTTAAAAGAAATGGCCGAGTTGAATCTAGAAATTCGGGCGAACAAAAGGCTATAACGCCACAAACGCCGCTTCCCGAAATTAATGAAGGTTCTGTTTCTATGTTGGTGGTACAAAAAATTTAAATAGAATGATATAACCCTGGAAAGGAAGTTTTCGTCCTGGCCGTGCTCTCCCCGCAGATTCAGCACTTCTGACGCCAGCTCTAGCAGCGGATCTTACACCTGCATCAGAAAACATTCATGTGAATAAAACAGGCCCCACTCAACCATAAACCGCCACCTACGAGTACCGGCATTGTTCCCAGAAGCTGCCGAAGAATTCCATATCAACTTACGCCACAACAAGCCGCAAGCCTAGTAGAAGTCTGTAAAAAAAAAAGCTTTCTTCAAAACCCGAGTGATTTCATTTCGTTTCATCAAACGAATTATTACTTGCGATGAAAAGTGGATTTATTTCGACCATGTGGACAAACAAAAACAATGGATTAGATCAGGCCAAGTAGTTATACACGTCCTCAGAAGAGAAAGTTTTGGAAAAAATGTGATGCTGTGTGTGTTGTGGAACTAGGAGGGCATCATTCAGTTTGAGCTAGTTCCTTACTGACGAAGGGGCGTTTCTAGTGAGCTGTTTTTCAGTTTTCTGTGATTTTCTTCTGGAAAACGGCTTCAACAATTTTCTTTAGGTATATTTTCTACACATACAAAGAGGTCCAACTTTTATTTGAAACATTTCATCGGAAAAATTCATTTATGGTGGTTTTTTTGGGGGGGGGGAGAGAGGCGGAATTATGTTTTCCTCTAAAGTGCTATTTTAGTTTATTATACAATTCTATCAACTAATCTTAATTCAAAATTAATAATTTTGTCCAAATTCCTGAATTTGTAGAAAATCGATTGACTGAGAAGTGAGTTTTTGACTGAAGTTATTTCAGTTTTCTAGAATTTGTGCATATGTATACATTCCCGACGGATTTCATTAAATTTGTTTTACTAACTTTTATTCCCGAGAAAGTTCATTTAAAGAAGTTTGGGGTGGGGGTGGGGGAGTGTGTAAGGATTTCTTCAATTTATTTTATTAAGATATTTCATTTAATTGGTCACTTAAATCTCACTTTATATGTGAGTATTTCACACCAGTTTTTTCAAATTTTATTTATTATTTATTATTTTATTATTAAGAATTCTGAATAATATATTATTATATTAACTAAGAATAATATATTATTATATTATTATAAAGGAACACGTTCTGTCCAAATAAAACAAAAAATTTCCATACATTGAAGGGGGAAAAACAAGTACTAGAAATGATACACGCTAGGAGAAAACATAAAAAAATAAAGAAATGAAAAAAACATGAGAATATAACAGAAAAACAAAAACAAAACAAAAAAAAGTAAGATAAGAAAGAAAAACAAGTAGACAATGGGGAGAACCTTTAAAGAAAATTGAATATATATAAGCCTCCTGATAGTAGAAAGGTAAACCAGTTTCTATAGACTACTACTACTACCTTATGTAAGAGTTGTAAGGGATAAACAATTGTATTAATATATATAGATATGTTATATGGAGGGAAAGAGGATGAGAGTGAGTTGTTACGATCACCATGAATAGTAGATGGAGGTGGTAATATCAGTTAAGTTGTCAGATCTTGTTCTAACATTGTAAGATTTGTATATCCATTAAGTTGTGCTACAAGTGAAATGTTTCTCTTTACCATTACTTCAACCACTAGAGTGCACTTATATATTCTTCCTACTGGATATCTTCACTTTTAAAAACAATGTTGAACAACATTGCTCACAATATGAGTGATACAATACTTATTGATTACAATACTTAAATTTTTATGTGTTATTTTCATAAAAAAAGAACTAAAAAATTACAAAACTTTTTATCAAATTTAATATAAAAGACTTTTTATACAACAGAATTGCCAAATATGGGCATAAGTTCGAAAAAGAATAATAAAAAAAATATATGTTTATACTATCAAATAGTTTTTAATTAGGGAAGGGATTAGCTCATGTGGTAGCGTGCTGGACTAGCAATGCGGAGGTCACTGGTTCGAATCCAGTCGTGCTTATACTTAGATTTTATTTTTCTAGGAGCCTCTACAGCTCACTGTCCGGCGATGGGCAGTGTTGCATCTAACGAGTGGAACACTGTCCGAAGGCCGACAGTGCACTGAGAAGGTTCCGGGCGCAAATGACCATAGATGTTGATGCGCCTTAAATAGCAATAAATAATAAAAACAGCTTTTTTATCTTACTTAACCCTTTAAAATGTACAAGAAACAATAGTCTATAAAAACATATCAAAGATCCTTATGAATTTTTCCCGGAAAAATGGTTTATATAAAAGCTTTCTAGAGACCTAGTATATGTTAAACATATCAAAGTATATGCTAACTATATCAAAGTTAAAGAAAATGTTTAAACCAATTTTTGAGAAAATTGGGGAGGGGGGAACCTGAGAAGAAAATCCATTTTCGCTACTCACAAACACACACCATATACGTAAAATACACATACATACTGAGGTCAATTTCTCGTACAAACCAATTTTGCACAGAAACTTAAAGAATCTCAAAACATTATTTTCGGTGAAAACTCAAGTTTGGATAATTTGACAAAAATTCCACATTATTCCACAGAAAGACATTTTGAACTTATGGAAAAATTTCGTCAATTGCAATTTGAGCGTCTTCTTTTTTTTTTGTTTTGTTTTTTAACCGACCAAGAATTTCAATTGATGAAGCTTAATAAACTTTATTTGTATTTAGATAAATAGGTCAAGATTTTACAAATGAAATAACAAATATAAATTCTTATCAAATGTACAGAGCTATGTTTGTATTTTAGCTTTTTTTTTTTTTAGATTTCGTTTGTTTTGTGTGCGTGTGTTTGAGTAAATGAAGAAAGGTAAATATCTGTAATTTGTAAGTTTAATTAAATTCGAAGTTATATATATATATATATATCTCTCAAGTGAGAAGATTATAAAGGGGAGTGGGAAATGTTTAAAGAACATTAAGTAGAGAGGGGATGTTGTTTTAGAAGGGGGGGGGGAAGCACTACTATTAGTGAGCTGTATTACACACAAGGTTAATAACTTCCAGAGCCGTCCTGAACACAGCTCCTACAGCTGTTTATGTCTAAAGTGAGGAGGGGTGGAACGTACAAACAAAGTGGAATACCACCACATTCTAGGTTTAGCTAGAAGAGAAGCTCTTCTTGCCTCTTTACACAGGTTCTACTAAAGTAAAACTGTTTGAAATATTTACCGACAGTTCTTCTATTTTACCAACACCCACCAGACTTATGTACTCTTAAGCAAAGTAGAATCATATAGTTTCCGCGCAAGAGGATTTACGCGATGCACAACACAAAGAAATAATATATATATTTTGCACTTCCGGTCAACCAATTTACCTCAAATTTGGAATTCTATCAATACATTTATTTTATATTAATATTATGTAGGTGGTGAAAATCATAAATTATAATAAAGTATTATTATCATTATCATATTAGTATTATAATCATTATACTTTAGAGAAAAGTATAATGCTATTGTTCACCCAGAAACCTCCAAAAATCAATTTTCCCCTGAAAATGTTACAAATAAATGTGATAGGTAACTATGTGCTTAGATACTATACGAAGTTTAAAGAAAATCGTTCAAGCAGTTTTCAAGAAAATCACGAAAATCTGGGGAAAAAAACTATTTAGCAAAAATCTCACTTCCGGTTGATGGATTTTGCCGGAAATCTTCGTGTCTAATACAGTGGTAGTATCTAAACGGAATACTAAGTTTGAACTTTTCGTTTTTGTGATATTCTCTTAACACACACTTATACAGACCATTCTAAAAACTTCTTTTTTCATATTAAACGGACTTCAAAACATGTGTTTCTGGTTAAAAGTAAATTTCGTATATCTAGCACGATCGCAGTACTTCCTCTTACTAAGGACTGAGAGAAAGTAAAAAACACAAACAAAAGGATAAAGGAATTCAGTGACTATCTATCTCCTTTTAAGTTAGGATATAATCATTTCTCATTCACTCACCACCGCATGCGGATAGCAGCTCTAATCAGGGGGCTATTGGTGTTTGACTTATCAGAGAGAATGGATGTTGGATGTTTGGCTATAAAGTCGAATACATTGCTACTTGGAAGATCTATTGCGACTCCTTTAGGTGTGAGTGTGTTGGACCATAGATTGACCACGTGGTCGTCTGTAAAGTGGATTGAGTGTGTGTATTGTTGTGATGAGCTAGGATTTCCCTTATGAGTTCGCTAAATCCTTGGAATACTAGCAGGGATGTTTGAAGATATTTCAAGAAGTCCACTTTCCAAACAGCATTTCTAATAGGATGCAGGTAGAGCGAAGTCATACTCAGGGATTAATATTATGTGTGGTTTTATGTGGAATTTCATATTCCTTTGTAAAAGAACCAAATCGACAGCAAATTCGCCACACAAAAGCTGGACTCAATAGTTCAACTAGCAACCGCACTCCATCGTCAACTACTCATATCCTCTGCTAGGGAATAGATTACAACTTCGACAGCAAATCTCCTATGTAGAAGCTCTCACTTTGTTTCAGAAATTGATATAAAGCCGTCTACCGAGGGGCTTAACAGTGGTCACCAAATAAGAGTATGTGCGAGTCACTAGATAAAATTTAAAGAATAAGCATTTAGTGGCCTCATCAATATTAACCTTGAAAGGGGCGCTCTTGCCTAGATAATTTATTTATTGTAAATAGTCTTTGCCAATCATTTTGGAGTATAGAGAAAAAGACTTCTTCATAATTTTTGTCGATTATAAAAAGGCCTTCGACAGCGTTAGTCTCCAAAGCCTCTATAGCGCCGCTAAAATACAAGTAAGTTGTAATGGGGATCTCACAGATGAGATAAGTGTAACAAATGGCGTCCTCCAAGGGGAAGAATTTTCTCCGTATCTTTTTAGCCTGTTTATTAGTGACTTGAACAATTTTTTCATTGAAAGGGGAGCTGTACTTATACCGTTAGATTCCAAGACGGAAGTCTAGGGTTGTGAATATGCAGACGATAAGGTTATCTTTGCAGATTCTGTTACTGAAGTCACTAACAAATTACACATTTTGTCGGAATATGCGGATAGTAACTTTCTGAAGGTTAACACTAATAAAACAAAAATCATCCATTTTCATAAAGACAAAGAAAAAAATCTGGTGTGAAACACTCACACAACTTTCTCTTGCTCCTGTTCTCAAAATTATAATTGACAAATGTTATAGTTTGTGACCAAATATAACGAAATTCGTCGAAAACTGAAAAAGCTGTTCAGCAAAAGTGCACTTCCGCCTTACGAATTTTCTTAAAACTTGGAATTTTGGCCATCTATTTATTTCTAATTAATTTTGTTTGGATGATAGAATTGTATAATCAACTATGATACCACTTTAGGGGAAGCTGTAACCCGACCCCTCCCTTAAAAGTGCCCTTAAATGAATTTTTCCAGAGAAATGTCTTAAATAAAAGTTATAGATCTTGGTATGTTTAGTTTATATAAGAAGTTTAAAGAAAATCGTAAGAAGTTTAAAGAAAATCGTCGGAGCCATTTTTGAGAAAATTGGGAAAAAATGAAAAAATCATTTAGTAAAGTGTTAAAACAAACGCACTTCCGGTTATCCGATTTTTTTTAAATTCGGAATTTCAACAACATATTTAATTCTAATTAACATTATTTAGATGACAGAATTGTCTAATAAACTGAAATAGCAGTTAAGATGAAAACCTAACCCCACCCCTCACCCGGAAGTGCCCTTAAATGAATTTTCCTGGAGAAATGTTTCAAATAAAAGTTGTAGCTCATTGTATGTGTAGTTGATATACTAAGTTTAAAGAAAATCGTTGGAGCCATTTTTGATAAAATCGCAAAAACGTAAAAAAAAAACTAGTAAAGTGGTACTTCCGGTTGAGGAATATTGACAGACAACGCACCGTCAGATGCCATGGTGATACCTAAACGGAATATCAACTTTGAACTTTCTACGGTTTTTTCGTTTTTGAGCTATGCTGTTCACATACACACAGACACACAGACACACACACAGACCATTTGCTAAAAACCACTTTTTTAGACTCAGGGGACCTCAAAACTGATATTTCCGGTGAAAACTCGATATTGAAAATTTGACACGATTACAATACTTCCTCTTACTAGGAGTAAGAGAAAGTAAAAAAATATAAGGTCATTTTATTATAAAGATAAGATAATAGAATCAGTCCCTTTCTCATGTATCGGGAGTTTTGCTCTCGAATTCAGGAACGACGCGTTAGAATAGTGGTCTTCTTTCGGGGTTCAAATATGGGGTTTAAGATATCTCGAAAAAATAGAACATGCACATCTAAATTTGTTTAAGAAAGTGTTTTCTCTAAACAGAAGTACTCCTTTATGGTTAATTAGAATGGAGTTTAACATAACTAGTTCTAGTTACAAAGTTCTTAAATTAACCCTGAAATGGATAACTAAATTGTTATTTATGGGAGATACAAGAATTCCAAAACTCTGTTTTCTCAGACTCAGGTACTATCACGAAAAGAAGCCCTCCTTAAAATACAACTGGTATACTCAGGTGGTAAATATCCTCAAACAAATAAATGAAGATAGCTTCTTATCCGACTTGAACCCAAAAAATTTTAAACAGAAAACCGTACTTGTGCTGAATACCTATAGGCAATACTTATTAAATAAGGACTATGAGTCCCTTTATTCCAGTAAATATAACCTTCAGTATCTACAATTTTTTGACCCTATTCCTGATTTACTGCAATACCTACAGACAGAACTCCTTTTGCAGTTACCAAGTTATGGGCACAAATTAGGCTATCCAGTGGTTATTGTATCAAATTTACAATTAACGATCTCTGTTATTTGATCAGCCCCAAACACAAGTGTACAGTTTGCAATAGGGACGCGATAGAAGACCTCTTCCACTTATTTGTCTCATGCCCAATTTACGATGATGTCCGTAGACACCTTATTCCTTGTATTAGAAACATTCCTCCTAATGACTTTCCTAAAATTTTCCGCTCTCTAGACAACTATACTTGTAAACAGATTTGTTATTATGTTTGTAATATAATGAAGATTAGAGCATTCATTATGAATGACTAATATAATACTTTCTGTTATGTATAAAGCAACTTTTAATTTTTACTTTTATTCTGAATCCAATTAACAAAAAACAAAAACAAAAAAATAGGTATTCTTTATTACTTGTAAAATTTGTTCTAATTTCGTTCGTTTCTGAGTTACCATTTAATTTCTTTTTTATTTTCCCATTGTACTTTGTATGTGATGTATTTGTACTTTATATTTTGTATGACATGTAGAGCCAACTCGATTTGTATGGGGAACTCCCCAAAAACAAATTACAAATAAATAAATAAATAAAATATTAACCTTGAAAGGTTCACCTCGCTAGCTATACCAGCTCACCACCATTAGAACAAGCAAGAGTTCTAACTAGTCATATCACTCTATAGGCGACTCACATCAGCTAACGTTACACCATTCTACATTCGTCACGCTACTAACAATCACCTCGGTCATTCCCACCTCATTATATCTTCTCTCCTTACTCAATAAATGAGTAAAATATAAATTGTTAATTTAGAGCAAGTTCTTCTTGTTTATACCAGTACTATGATTTCCTGATACCATGACATCCATTAGTGGTACAGTTGGGTAGAAATATGTCTCAACTATATAGAAATTTTGATTGGACTAGAGAAATGTGGATTGTATATATTATCGTAAGTAAAGTTTCTGTCTTTTTAGTTTAGCGAATGAGTTCAATGGGAAATCTTATGTTAATGTATGGCCAAGGAAAATGGAGATTTAGGCGGGAAATAAATAAGGCAAAAATGCGAAATAAATATATGTACGCAAGCACTACGTACGTACTGCACTTCTATAAGTAGAAAATATGGAAAATCTGAATATAGGTGAATAGCAATATATATATAAAAGGAAAGACTCAAGAGAAATCGAAAAATACAATAGGATGACGACACAATTACACTGTATATAAACTGGGCAATCGTTAAGTTCTATGTGTGCCAGTCTCTGGACCCCAATTTCAAAATAATTCGTGCGTGCGTGTGTGTGTGTGCCCGTATGCAGCATGTATGTGTTGGAATATATATGTGGCTGTTAGTTTGTGTAGAACCGACGCTTTCCTTCTTTCCTATATCTCCACAATCCCCTTCCCCCCCTCAATAGGTCTTATTTCCCAATAACTGTTCAATATGTTTCCAATAACTTCTCCTAAATAACAGCCATTAGAAAAGGCGGTTAAATGTATGTCTCCAAACAATTTATTTTTATTTTTAATCCAATCTCTTTTGTTTTGACCCCTCTCCCCAATCTTCGTATTGTTAAGGGGAAAACTGAGTATAAAAAGGAATAATATTTAAACCGAGAATTGGGTTAATTTGTTTAAATATAGGTCTTCTTTTTTTTATTTTATTTTTTTGTAATGAAAGAGGAAGAATTGAGAACATTTGAAATTTAGTTTTTAAGGGAAATATCTGAAAATGAGTGTCAGAAATTGTTTAGTATGTTAATTAGAAAATGATTAAAAAAATAAATCTGATGTGGAACTTCACTTTATAATTTCATTCACACAACTTTATCTCATTCCTTTGAATAAAATTATATATATAAAACGATAAATTTTCTTTAAACTCAAATTTCGCACATTTGTCCTTAACATAGATATGATGATGATGGGGAGACGAGTACGAACCTACCGACTCACGCATGTAGCTATGCACCCATAACATTAAACTAAAATTTGAATTTAACGCCACAAAATTCCGTAAAACTATTTGAAAATAAACTTTATTTTGGAAAAATATTTCAAATCAAAGTGATAGGTATTTATTTATGTAGATTGTATACGAAATTTAAAGAAAATCGTGAAAAAAATTGAAACGAAAGAAAACATTCAATAAAGTTGTATTTCCGGTTGATGGAACTTACCCGAAGCCTTGGTGAAGATGCGGTGGTTGGACCTAAATGGAATACTAAGTTTTTGAGGTTCTTGCGCTTACTTTTTTGATATATTTTTTTCATATATACATACATACATACAATACTGACATTCAAAGACACACACACACACACACACACACACACACACACATAGACCATTCGCTAAAAATAATTTTTTCTTACTCAGGGGGACCTCAAAACATGTATTTCCGATGAAAACACAATATTTCGAAATTTAACACGATTACAATACTTCTTCTTATAAGGGGCGTAAGAGGAAGTAAAAAAATATGTGGAAGATATAAGCTATAATAAAATATTTATGAATGAAGGTTGACTTTCCGGAAAGTACTTTCAAAGTGATAGTCGTCTGGAGGTGCAGTTATAAATGTCAAGTTTAAAGAAGCTCATTAAAGGCGGTTATAAAGAAAATTCCTAGGAGCCTCTACAACTCGCTGTACTTCACAATGGACAGTGTTGTTTCTAACAAGAGAACACTGTTCGGAGAATGGCAGTGGACTGAGAAGTCTCCGGGCGCCAATGACCTAGATATTGACGCGCGCTAAATAGATAAAAAAAAGTAGAAAATTGCAGAAAACTGAGAATAAAAGTTCAGTCAACTCACACTTTTGGTCAATCAATATTCTTCAAACTTGAATAATTTTTGCAATTAATTTAATTCTTTTTAATATTTCATAAATTGTAGAATTGTATAATATAATAAATGGTACTTAAGAGGGAAGGGAGTCTAAAGTTATTTCTCCTCCAGAAGCCTCCTATATGTATGTATACTATACGTATATATATATATATATATATATAAAGTTTAAAGAAAATCGTTGGAGTCTTTTTAGAAAAAAATTCATGCAGTAAAGTGGTATTTCCGGTTAACCGATTCTTGTTCCCCCCAAAATCTACTGTCGCATCCCTTGCAAACATTTACACGAAATATCAAGTGTCCCCTTTCCGCGATTATTCATTTTTTTTAGTTATGTTGACCATAATAAACAGATTTCTGAAAACTATATTTTCATATTAGCGGACCTCGGAAAAACATATTTGTTTTCGATAATTTGATAAAGAAAGAATAAAAAATAAATCAATCTTTACTAAATTAAATGATTAAATAAATTATAAATGAATGCGAGAGTGGGGGTATCATGAAATTATATTCTATACATCAATCTGGAACGTAATAAATTTGTTATGATATTTCTATCATTTGTGCACGGGTGTACAGGGCAGAGCGTCATTATTAGGCAACATTTCTATAGGCGTTAGATAAAGGAAAAACTTCAAATATATTTTGTAAACAATCAATTAAAATATATATATAACTTCGGATAATGATATTATTTCCACTAAGAGAAAATGTTTGGGAAAATCATTACATAAATGTAATTTGGAGAAAAAATTTATGTCGTATCAAACACAGAGTAGCCCTTATATAACAAAAGCATTCCAGAATTAATTGGAGTTTTCTTCTACGTATTTCTAAATATTATCTTTCAATTTATTTAAAAGAAATATTTTATTTTACCTTACATATAGGAAAGTGATCTAAAGCCAAATTCACTAGAAGCTAAATAATCTATTGTGGCTCCCTTATGTTATTTCTTTTACACATATTTCTATATTACCACATTTGTAAAGTGTGAGTAAGTATGTTTGTGGTGATGATCTGGAGTTTTCTATGGGGACACTAAAAACCCAAATAAGTTGCGTACATAACTACGTTGGCCAAGCTCTATTATGTGATATGTGTGTGTGTGTGTGTGTGCGCGCGTGCTTTTAGGGTGTCAGTGAAACCATTATTTGTGTTATGAGGTTGGATTATCCGTAGGGATCCAGTTACCAGACTAACTGACATTAACTATAATAACTTGTCCCTGCTTCTGGAAACCACTTCTTCCTAGGGATTATACCATCTTAAGAAAAGTAACCAAGATATATACATGAAAAATAAAGAAATGACCAGTTTTCGTAGAACAGTTTTTTATATCTTATTATTGTAGTATGTTACAGAATAAATATAATTCAACTTCCAATATTTGGCACATAGCAAATTCTATCGAAATTCAATATAAAATCCAAAGTGGTCGCAAATTTTGAATCGATTTTGTTTGAAAATTTCTTCATAAAACC
This sequence comes from Triatoma infestans, assembly GCA_011037195.1. Lineage (NCBI taxonomy): Eukaryota > Metazoa > Arthropoda > Insecta > Hemiptera > Reduviidae > Triatoma > Triatoma infestans. Next base: position 205,358 of record JAAEAF010002965.1, read on the forward strand.
AACTCTAAAGGAGATATTTTAGGATATATGTGGTGTGGGGGATTTAAGATAAGAAAAAAATGTAGCAACATATCTGGCTTTCATCAAGGCTAGATGGTTAAAAATAAAATGGTTTTTTGCCTTGACAATAACGAAAAAAAACAATGTATTTAAGGATAATAGGAGATTCATTCTCCTTATTAAACCAAAACTATAACCGGATTTATAAAGAATTCACAAACATTATATATTAAAAATAATTTATATTAATAAACTCATATGAATAATTCCATGTTTAACATCACTGAAATTATCATTCCCATTTAGAGTATCTATAAAAGGAATCTTTTATCCTTTGATAAATAAATATTTAGAAAGACTAATATAAATGATTAATTTAGTTTTTTTAATATGAAGAAGGTAATTATGAATAAATGGTAAAAAGATATTTTTATTTAAAGGAAAATATGAAGAAACGTCAGAAAAGATTTATGTTATTATTCCATAATAATACTTGTACAAATGACTCTTCTAATTTAGTGCATTAATTTTGTAAAAGAGAATGTGCGTGTGTTTGTGTTTGTGAGTGGCAGAGGGTAAAGGAGAAGATGATAAAGAGAATTCATTATATATTTATATAAGTTAGTATATCTGTGACTTATTTTGAATAGTACCTCTCTCTGAATTATGATACTAATATATTTCAGAGATAAAAAGAGAGTGACAGAGAGCGAGAGAGAGAGAAAGAAATGAGAGAGAGAAGGAAAAGAGAGAGAGAAAGTAAAATTAGTTCACAGGTATAATTATTATTTATATTATGGATATGAGAGGTTTCTTAAAAGTATCATCATGGTTAGAATTTATTATTAGCATGCTAATTTATTAAACTTTATCTTTGTTTTGTGGTGGGGTGGGGTGGATTCATTATGGATGAAAATATATTTCACTCATTCAACCTTTTCAACTTTTTTTATAATGCTTTCTCAAGAGAAAACACAAGATAAGTGAAAGAATGAACAGAAAAACAAGAACTTTCTCCAAATAGGAAAAAACATCTCAGGAAAAATTTAGTAATTTTTTTTACTATATATATCTTACTCGAGGTACGAGGAAGTATTGCGATCGTGTTAAATTTTCAGGGTAATTCAAGGTTATTGACGTGCTCTTCTGGATTAAATGTAATCATTCACTATCCATTTGGTTTGGTGGGTTATTACTTGTTTCCCCAACCGTCCTATATTTTTAATGGAGTATATTGAAAGTAGTTGTTATATTGTACATTATGCTATTTCATGACTACTATACTAGACCCGCATGACCTGGAAGTATTGCACTATCTCAAGTGGTTTGCAACTTTCTTACAAAATAGGCGGATGGGGGCAACAAAGCAACTATCTAGGTAAGGACTAACACACTTGTTGCATCTTTGAAATGAATCATGTAGTAGTCAAATGGAAACTGCCGTTCAATTTGGAGGTGGTTTAGCTCCAGTTCTATTTGACTTATTGACATGGAACTTACATTAAAATTAAGTTTAAAGTCTGCTTTTTAATTCTGAGCTACATTACCTAAAGAGACCATTATCTAAAAACCACTGGGAATTTGAAATATACATAAAACGGATATTTCCGGTAAAAACTCGATATCGAAAATTTGACACCATCCCAGTACTTCCTGCTACTAGCAGTAAGAGAAAGTAATAAATTACCAACAAAAAGTATCATTTCTAGTGAAAAATTCGCTATTTTTTTTTTTTTTAATTTCTCTTAATCCTATAAGAGAAGGTACTGCAGTAATTGGAGGAAGTATTAAAGAATTGGTTTTTCACTTGCTCGGAATTTTCTCGATTTTCTTCATACTGAAATGGTAGCTAAACTGCACAGATCTTATCACGTCACTTTTATTTGAAACATTTTTACAGATAAATTTATTTCAGTGGATACTGAGGAATCTGTGATGTCCTCATACAAGCCATTTCTGTTTTCTAGATTGCAATCTAAACACGTTCAAATAATACTTACCACACGTGCTACGGACATGTCCATTCTATTCCTCCATATTTATGTTAGATTAACTGAGTAAACATTTCAAGGTCTAATTACAATTGTATATTTATGCCGTAAGAGTGTGTAAATGTTTCGATTTTTTTTTTCTACGAAATTATTATTTCCAATTTACATAATTTGCAGACTGCTTCTTGCTAAGCTTCACTGAATTCCTTTGTGTGTTTATTGCGTTGCTTTTTTCAGACGGAAAGATATAAATTCAACTTTATATCTTTATATATAAAGACCTTATACCTTTATACTTGATAATTATTATACAAGTATATTCTAACGAGCCTATTCAGTGAAATTAACTAAATATTTTTTGCACATATTGTGCCATTTTTATTAACAGCAGGATAGGAGTCAACAATTACCACAAGCTACAAAATTATTACACTGATATGTGGGATCTTGGATTGAGGACTTGGTGGTCCGCTGGGATTCTGAACGTGATACTCTGGTATTTAGCCGGCCTGAGGTTGGCCACTGAGTTCGTTACAGAATAGTGAGAGGTTACACCAAGTTGCCACATATGTGGAGAAGTAGAGCATGTGCAAGTGTTTGGTAGTCGTCTCGTCGTCGACTAATTGAAGAAGGGAGAAATTTAATTCTCCTCTGGATGGAGTTAATTAAATATTGTACATATTGTTCATACACACACATATTTTTCTATATAAAAACACAACAACTTTTCTATATTTTGTACTAGCATTGGCATATTTATATTGTAACTAATATAAATGTTATTTACAATACTTTAATTACAAAAACTCCTAACTTTCCGGAGAATAAAATTTGAAAAAAAACAGTAGAAATTCATTTAGCGTGGCTTTCTGGTCTGGGGGGGAGACATCGTAATGTTTTTTTTTTTTTAATTCCACATATTATAATTATTTTTATCTTTAAATTGCATTATTTACTTAGGGGGGCTTGGTGTAGTGGTTATGAGCACTGATAGCCTTGTAACTGGGAGGTGCCCAGTTCGAATCCCGGGTATAACTGTTGAATTTATATTACGAATTTATACTCGTAATTTAAAAAATATTAATAGTAAATATGTGGTTTCGTCCTCGTCCACGATACCTAATTTGGACGTTAAGCCCGCCTGAAAAAATTGGCATTATCTTCTTACTTTATTTACGAGTACTTAACTTTATCAAACAGAAAAATGGCCATTTGTTTTGAGGATGCCATCAGAGCAGTTGCTCTTGCGGAGGAAGGACATAGCGCACGATATGTGGCAGAGTTTTAGGTCTGCGGGTTATCAAACTATCGAATACGGAGTATGGTCGGAAATCCAAAGGTAAGGTCTCAACAGATCGAGACGTCCGATCTCTCTCAGTTCTACAGATAACTTACAAGTTCGAAAAGTCCCCGTAAGCTCTGAAACTGTTCGAAGTCGCTTGCGAGAAGTAGGTCTGATGGCTAGGAGAGTAGCCATCCAGCAGTAACCAGGAATCATCGTGTAAGCAGCCAATCGACATCTTAATTGAATTGTAGAGCCATGAGGGCTGTTCTCTTCACAGATGAATCACGATTTGGCCTGTATTCTTCAGACAGTCGAATTCGTGTTGGAGATGGCAGTGGAGGCGCTTAATTCAATGTACTAATAGCGGAAGGGCTCAGTTTGTTGTTGAAAATGGCGCAATGACCGTTGCTAGTTATGTTGAACAAGTTCTTCTAAAGGCAGTCATACCGATTGCTCCATTTATTACGGACAGTTTGATGCTAATGCATGATAACGCCATACCACATACAGCTTAAGTTTTCAGTCTAGAGAAGAAAAACGGTATAAATGTGATTGATTTTCCTGCACTTTCTCCGGACATGAATATCTAATGATCTTTCTCCTAATAGAACATCTATGGGACATACTCATAAGGCGTGCTAGAGCTCCTGATCAGCCTCCAACTACTCTGCAACACCTCCGCATTTCCCTGCCACAAGAAAGGGATGCGGTTCCCGACAAGACTATTCAAAAACCGATTGTACCAGCCCTACCATATCGAGGCGCTTAGTATTGCCCGAAGAGGCAATACCAAGTACAAGGAGGTGGGAAAAATGAAAAAAGTTTTCAAAATTTGGTAGAAAAGATTTTTCAGAGACATTTTCCGTGGTAGCCTGCTTTATTTTGTGGTTCGCCCATCTTCAGGATGCGTTTTTCAGTCAGTGTGAAATAATTTTCTTATTGAAAATTGATTGGAAGCTGCATGCATCATATAAGAACCGGATTTTTATTTTGCTTAAGCGTCATAATCGAGCGCATCATATTTGATGGTAAATATTAATTAAGTTTTGTTCAAGAAGTTATGGTTACTAACCGGTATTGCAGAAGTTAAAATACTTGAAATAATAATATATAGTACATACATGAATATGTATATATGGTACATTTACCCACGGGGGAAATGGAAAGTTAGAGTTTTTGATTAAAGTATACGATAACGTGTTTAAATTAATAGAAACTACAATGCAGATCATAAAGTTACAAATGCGGAATATAGGGAGAAACGGTTGAATTATATCATAGAAATTAATACAGCATCATCATCATCAGACACATGCTGGTACTGATGAAGGTGCATGATGATTAAAGCTATACATACATGCACACAAAAACACACATATAATCTAGTGTAATTTAACTAATGCCTCACATACATAACTAATTGTAATTGATAACTAATTTACATTTTATCTGAAATTTACATCGATCTTCCACATAAAAGGGGGGAGACTGTCTAATAGTAATAATTAAATTAACTGAGAGATTTTTGAAAATTATCTTAGATGGACAGATGACAAAAAAATGTATATATAAATATAGTTCGTTAAATTCAAGAGATGCAGAAAAACAATATTTTTAACAAAATCTCGTGTGATATAGAATCAATAAAACCTCACATTTGACTATATGCCTAATTTTCTTTTAATTATCCAGTTGGCTTCAATATTAATACAAATGAGTGATTTCATCGTAATAAAATCGCACTTTAGAAGGTAGTGTACAGTCCACAAATACTCCCTAAAACCCCCTGAAATCAATTCTCTCGAAAAAAGTGCCAAACAAACATGATAGAATGGTTCTTATAAATGTAAGTTGTATACCAAGTTTAAAGAAATTGCTGGTACCATAATGGAGAAAATTGTGGAAAACTGAAAAAAGCCTTTCAGAATTTTCACATTTCCGGTCGTCTGATTTTATTTAAACTTGGAATTTTCAACAACATATTTAATTTTCATTAATATTAAATATAGATGGTAGAACCGTACAATATAGTGAAGTAGCAATTTAGAGGGAAGTCTAGCATAATCTATTCTTCAGAAACCTTCCAAAGTCATTTCTTTTTTTTTTTACTTACTCTTGATAAGAGAAAATGTCATTACAAAATCCGTTCACAGTAAATCGGAAACTTCTGGTTGAGGGATTTTGAACAATAACTTCTAGTCAAAAGATGCTTAAACGAAATATCAAGTTTGAACTTTCTGTGCGATTTTTCGTGTTTTTTAAATATATTGTTCCCAAATGAACATAAACACATGCAGAGTGAGAGAGACGAATTTCTTAAAGCCATGTTTTCGGATACAGAGAACCTCAAAAAATATGTCCATTGAACATTCAATTTCTAAAATATTATATCTCCTTGGAACAGAACAGAGAAGGGGAAAGTACTACCCAACGGCCCACAATTATCACTCACTGGATCTACAGTCAATCTAAAGGATCTACACTCATGAATCTGTGGCTCAGAGCACTGAGCGCATGCAGGTCCTCAAATTGGCCTGAAAACCACTAAAGTTAGCTAATCACTACGGGGAACTAATGTCCAGCAGGAGAAATCTCGATGTTGATAGGGGCCCTAATAACATGGAGCGGTGTCTCTAATTTAAGCAAAACAATTAAGCAATTAGGCAAAACCTACAATGACCAACACCGGCCAAATCCAATTGGCCAGTCCAAATATAGCCACTTTAACCGCTAAGACGGTCCTGGTTGAGCAGACCTGCCAGTTATTCTTCTGCCGAGGATCCCCCTCATGAAACGTATTCCCCAATACTTCCTCTTACAAGCAGTGTGAGATACAAAAAAAGATAAATTAAATAATTAAATTTAAGAAAGATACTTTCAATGTTACTTTATAAAAAATTTGGAAAATTTATTTTCAAAATGTGTCATTTTCAGGATTCGGTAAAATTTTAAGGTAGGATGGTTTATCCTTTCTAGCTTCGTTAAGCTTTCAAACAAAGTTGCTTTGTGCTCATTAGAGTGTATAATAAACTTACACTATAGAAAGAGCAACATAGACTGAGATAATCATTTGAAGCAGTGCCCTGTTATTTTCGTATTATAATGTACATTTTTTTTTTTTTATATGTTTTAATATTAAATTAAATATTCATTTTTATTTTTTAAATAGAAAATATTTTTATATAATATTAAAAAAATAAATCTCTACCACCAGATGATTATCTGGATTTCCAAGAATAATATTAAGAGGATATAAATATTAGATAAATTCAATTCTTTATTTAGCAAGAAATGTTGCATGAGAAGTGGGTGGTGCAGAAAGGCGTATAGAAATAAAGACTGGTTGGAGATTTAGAAAAAAGCTGAGTTTTAATGCCGGCCAATAATAGTTACAATGTATCTCCCTCACATTTTTACTCGGCCTCATGTCTGACGGCATTTGATTTATGTTTTAGTTTCTTCCGCTCCGCTAACTCTTCAATACTTGAACACCGGTACCTTTTGAAAAAAGAACAGGAGAAAGCAAGGAGAGGAAAGAATCATAACTTACAGAAATAAATAAATAAAAGCTTTACTTCAAAATCTAAAATCAATATTTTCCATTATTTTTTTCGATATTCAAACAGATAGTTTTATTTCAATATTTTTAATTTACGACGCGTCAACATCTATTGTCATGGTGCCCGGAGCCTTCTCATTGCACTGCCGGCCTCCGGAGAGTGTTTTCTCGTTACAGACGTACTAATGGATCATCGGACAGCGAGCTGTGGACGCTCCTAGGAAAAGAATATCTGAAGGCAGCGTTGTTGGACTCGAACGAGTTTTAAAGAAAAAAAAAAGTGTTTATTGCTCTACTTTTCGGGTACCATTGGTGCCCTTCTTCAGGAGCTCTTTGAAATAGGAGAGGCTGTATACGTTGAGAACGTTGAGACTGAAATTTATAAAAGAAAATTCCTCTGCCCTTGCCTTATAAACATCTCGTTATAATTTTAAAGCCTGACGATTTGAAAATCATTTTATTAAGTTTAGATTCTCCAGTTGATTATAAAATTGAAGACGACAGACAAAAAATTTAGTAAAAATGCATAAGTTTGAAGAAAAATTAGTCATTTATAATTTGATAAATTACCGTAAGAGAAAGTCGTATTGTTTGATTCAAACCAAATTATTTTTCGACGCCAACGTGTTTCTTCAAACTCGGTTGTAAACCAGTCACAACTGTAAGTCTCTAGATCTCTCACTTTTGTTTAAAATATTTTACCGAGTGGTTTAATTTTATGGTGATACTGAAGGGGAATGCAAAGTCATGCTCCCCACGAAAGGGCGGCCATTTTATCTTCTCCAATTATATTAAAATTAAAATCAGCTAAATAATTACTAAAAATTTCAAATTCGAAGGAAATCTGTCCAAAGAAAAAGCCATGTGTATTGCTGTGGAAGAAAGGCGTTTGAATGTTTCACATCAGAACATTATTTACTACTTTATATGCTAAACGCCATTCAAAAACAATCCATCAAAAATAATTGATAGAATTGAAAATAATAAACAATATTTAATTGGGGGTCGGAATATAAGCTAATTCTTGATTAACATCAATTCTGTGATAAAACTTTCATTGCAAAAAGCACACTGGCATGATACTTCTCGACATAGACAAAGCCTTCGACACTGTCTGGCATAAGGGACTTCTCTTCCGCCTCATTGAATACAACTTCCCTCTATATCTTACTAAACTCTTACACTCATACCTTGCCAACTAAACACGGCCTCTTCTGACTCCTACCCAATAGCAGCAGGTGTTCCTCAAGGTTCTATCCTGGGTCCCGTCCTCTTCATCACCTACATTAATTCTCTACCCAAACCTCCTCATATCAACCTAGCCCTATACGCGGATGATGTTGCTTTGTACACATCATCATGGAGAACTGATACTATCACTAACAGACTTACATCTGCAATAGACAAACTGACAAAATACTGCACTAAATGGAAAATGAAAATAAATCCGACAAACAAACGCCATACTGTTTACTAAACGTAGACCTATAATGAACAGACAAATTATACACAACAATACTTTGATCCCTTGGACTAACAACGTCAAGAACCTTGGAATAACTCTGGACAACAAATTGAACTTCACGACCCACGTACAAGACAAAGTGAATTCTGGAAAAATGACTATAAAGCGGCCTCTACACGGTCAATAATATTGACATACCTTAGCGTATTGACAATAATATTGACCGTGTAACGTGAAAAAATTGTATTGACGGTCGGTATTGATAGGAGTATTGATGAAATCTGGATTTTCTGATTTTCGTGTATCAATATTGAGAATTGGAGGGGATATTGACAATAATATTGATCGTGTAGGGGCGGCGCCAATATTTCCATCAAACTCAGTTCAGTAGTTTTATACAACGTTGAAACTAACCTCAACAACAGTGCTTCAATACCTTACAAAGGAAACACCGTACTTTGGAAAGATTTGTGTATTAAAATAAAACTTTAATCATACATTAAAATAAAACTTTAATCATACATTTTTTAAAGTGATTGTAAATTTTTCAAAGACTTGTAGGATATACATTAAAGGTTTCACAGGTTTCCATTCCAGCTTTGTATTACAGTCTATTACAGTCTTCAAAATTTCTTCCTGTGGCCAAGTACCTCAGGTTAAGGCTAATCTTTCCCTAACATTTATACTTTCTCTCATATTTCCGTCCTGTCTTTTCAAAAATGGATCAACCAACTATAACAGTTTGTTAAAGGTAGGTTCATCCATTCGAAAGTAGTTCTTGGAATCTTCAACATCGCAGAGGCTGATTTCCTTCAAATACTAAACGAGAATATTCATCTCTCATCTTCAACCATTCTTTCATCCAGTGTTTGCGTTTCACTTGACGAGTAGTGCTAAACGCCAAAATGATAGCTACCCAAGCTTTTGTATGATTATTCATTTTTTGGAAGGGAAAAAAACAGCAAAAAACCGAGTAAAACCACGTAGATTCACTCTCCTAGTGGCAGAAGTAGTAAGTACTGAGCAAAATTATTTACAAAAATATTGTAAATGTAATGAAGTATTGAAACCGGTTAGCACGAGTATTGATGGTTATATTGTCAATACCAATATTGACAATATTATTGACCGTGTAGGGGCCGCTTTTGAATACGCTTCCCGTTACTGTCACGCGACTCAAACATGACCACACAATAGAAACTCCTACTATACAAAGTAGTCATCAGACCGATATTACTTTATGCTTCCTCCGTCTGGAGCCTGACTAGTAACAGTAACATCAAAAAATACTTCAGATAACCCAGAACAAATTCCCAAGATTTGCGAATGACTCACTACCGTCAGATCAAAACCGACCTACTTCACGTAAAATCTTCAGTAATCCCAGTTTATTCCTGAAACTCCTCTCCACTCTAGACTGTCACCTTAATCCACTCTGCCGTGAAATAGCCTCCTACGATCCCTTCATACATTACAGGCATAAAAGACTGAAACACATCCTCTCGTAATATTTTTCCTAAAGCTGCAGGTTTTTCCCCTTTTTCCCTTCATATTGTACCTTGTCTTATCCCAAAAATCACTATACAAACAATGTAGGAAGGTTTAATGTTAATGTACATTGAACTTCTATATATTATTATTGTACATATTTGTAAATTTGTAATAAAGCTTTTATCTATCTAGCAATTCTGTGATAAAAAGTGTTAAGTCCAAATTTATAGAGCGAGTAATTTTTATAGATTTATATTTTACTTTTCTTTTCATCTCTTATTTTTAAAATCCCTTCAAAGCCTAAAAAAAATTATTTTTTTTAAATTTAAAAGATCAATTTAAAAGTGTAATCTACAATTTATTTATTTACGACAACAGATAAAAAAACTTTAGCCAATAAATGAAAAAATTATGCCTCGAAGATGTAATAATAGAGAAAAGAAATAATGTTGATCATTTTTCTGGTATTTTGGAAAACAATTTAATTAAGGGCATTGTTTTAAAATAATTACACGGGTGGTGTTATATAATTGAAACAAAACACTGAAGTTCATTATCTACATTTGAATTTTTGAACAATTAACTGATTGGATAAAATAATTTGTTTTACAGTGTAAGCTATATAAATGAAATTTGTACGAAGATGATGGTTGGCTTTTTGTAATTGATGATTTTTTTTTTAATTATTTTAAATCCTTATTTACTACATCCTTTCATACATTTTATTGAATACTTATAAGAAAGTGTAAAAAAAAATTTTTCTCTCTTTGAAGAAATATCACGCCGCAACTAGAGGAACTATTTGGATTATATTGTAGTTCAAATGTCATATCTACCCTAATATACGAGAGTTCCTCGTAAGTTCCTTAATTTTTTCAAAATAGATTTTTTTAACCAAAAATACAGGTTTTGAGGTCCATTGAGTAAGAAAAAATGCTGTATCCTGAAGTGTGAACAAAATATCTCAAAAAAAAAAAAAAAGAATCGCTGGAACCCATATTCCCTTGGTATTCCGTAAAGTCTGGAAAGGGACTTTCTCCTAATGTTATTTCTTTGACAAATTTCCTTCAAACTTGGAGTTTTTACTAAATCTTTGACTGGATTTAATTTTATATATATAGTTTGGGGGAGGGCAGCTAAATTGGCACTTTTGAAGGATCCATCTGCTCCTTCAGAACTTCCCCAAAATCAGTATAATCGATAAAAAGTTATAAACAAAAGTGATAGACCTCTAGACAGGTACAGTTAAAATAATCAACTTTAAAGACGACCATTGTATCACACACAGAAGGATTCTCTGGCAAACAAAAAAATCTATCATACCGGAAATGCGTCTTTACTGAATTATTTTTCTTTGATGAAATTGGCTTCAACCATTTTCTTTAAACTTCGTTAAGTAACTGAAGACTTCTATCTGTACACCCTCTTGAAATATTACCCCAGGATTTTTTTTTTTGAGATTTCTGGAGGAACAGTAGCGTTAAACTTTCCTCTAAAGAATACTTCAGTACAATGTATGGTTCCTAATATATATATATAATATAATATTGATGTATTTTAGAAATATTATTGTAATTCCAAGTTTCGCATTTGTTCGGACAGTCAGGCTGCACTGAAAGCCCTAGAGGCTTACAGAACTATTTCATCCCTAGTTAAGGAATGTCGAAAGGCATTGACGAGACTCTCCAGGCACAATAAGGTACAGCTGATATGGGTGCCTTGACATGCAGGGATTGAGGGTAATGAGTCAGCTGATCAACTGGCCAGTAACGGGGCAAATACTCCGTTCAATGGTCCAGAGCTTGTCCTGGGGGTAACCGGTGGAGCGGTACGTGCAGCGATCGGACACTGGCTTCGAAGCAAGCATGAGGAGCTCTGGAGGGGAAGCCCAGGTGCCGTACACAGTAAAAGGATGATGCCAGGACTGTGCAAAAGAAGGACCAATATGCCTGGGTAGGAACCACAGATTTCTCTGGTGACGGGGCCATTTATGGGTCGTGGTAGGTTCAGGAAGCATCTGCCCAAGGCGGGGCTAATAAGCGCGGAATCCTTGTGCAGACTATGTCAGAGGAGGAGGAGACGGCCCCCCAACTGCTCTTGATTGCGTTGCAATAACCAACTTGCGATACGAAACCTTTAGTACGTTGCGACCTGAGGAGATAGTAACGCAAAATGATCTGGTGGTGAAAGCCCTTAAACTCGTCAGAAGGGGAGGGCTCACCTACTAGAAATTACCGGGCATGGCACAATAAGCCTTTGTTGGTATAGCCCATCCATAGATGTTAATCATAATAATAATAATTCTAAATTTGAAGAAAATCGTTTAACCAGATGTTTTTATTTTTTTTAAATTAAGCTTAACGTTGGCAGTTCTCCCAAAATCTTCGTAAATATTAAATTTTCTTAACTGGCAAAATTTACCAAACGAAAGTCAGCGGTAAAAATGTTCCTATGTATAAGATCATTCAGTAAAGTCGCACTTCCTTTTGATGGATTTTGACCAGAAACTTCTTTTGTGCAGTTTTTCGTAATTTTTACAAAAATGGCTCCAACGATTTTCTTTAAACTTCACATATTAAATATTCACACTGAATATTTTTATTTGCATATTTTTTTAGACTAGCATTCAATAGAATTTCGCGTTAGACGGCAAACTGATTCAATTAGAACTGGGAACTGTATTAACTGGAAGTCGGGGGCATATTTCACATCAGAATTTTTATTCTATTTTTTTATAATTCGCAAAGCTCTGGTCAATGACGCGGTTTTGACAGCTGTTACAATAAAACTGGACTTTTATATATATGTAGGGTAAAATATAAAATATATAAAATTTGTTATTAGATTATATGGTAGAAGTTTTATGATGCTAACAACCAACCAGCGTTCAATGTCTGGACTGTGGATCTATTAATCATTGAGTATATATACAAGTAACATATATATATAAGTAACATACTAGAAGAGTAGTGACCAAAATTGATGACATGTTATGTACACGTGTTTTTTTTTTTTTTAACTCCTGCTGCATGATACGTTTACAATTCATTTAACACTGCACCAATCCATTTCAATCCTACAATAAGTGTCCTGTATAGATATTAAAAAATCTGGTGTGAAACACTCACACAACTTTCTCTTACTCCAGTTCTCAAAATTATAATTGACAAATTTTATAATTTAGTGTACCAAATTTAATGAAATTCGTCGAAAACTGAAAAAACTGTTCAGTAAAAGCGCACTTCCGGTTTACTAATTTTCTTGAAACTTGGAATTTTGGCCATCTATTTATTTCTAATTAATTTTGTTTGGATGATAGAATTGTATAATCAACTATGATAGCACTTTAAAGAAAAACATAACCCCACCCCTTCCCTAAAAGTCCCTTAAATGAATGTTCCTAGAGAAATGTTTAAATAAAAGTTGTAGATCTTTGTATGCGTAGCTTATATAAAAAGTTTCAAGAAAATCATCGGAGCCATTTTTGAGAAAACCTTGAAAAAGTGAAAAAACATTTAGTAAAGTGGTAAAGTAAACGCACTTCCGGTTATGCGATTTATTTCAAACTTGGAATTTCAACAATATATTTAATTCTACTTAACATTATTCAGATAAGCGAATTTTCCAATAAAAAATATCACTGAAATAGCACGTTAGATGAAAATCTAACCCCACCGCTCCCCTAAAATTGCCCTTAAATGAATTTTCCAGAGAAATGTTTCAAATAAAAGTTGTAGCACATTGTATGTGTAGTTGATGTACCAAGTTTGAAGAAAATCGTCGTGGCCATTTTTGAGAAAATCGCAAAAAAGTGGAAAAAAAAACTAGTAAAGTGGTACTTCCGGTTGTGGAAATTTGACAGATAACGTACTGTCAGATCCCATCAAGTTTGAACTTTCTACAATTTTTCTTTTTGAGCTATGCGGTCAAATACACACCCACAAACAGACCATTTGCTAAAAACCACTTTTTTGAACTCAGGGGACCTTAAAACGGATATTTCCGGTGAAAACTCGATATCGAAAATTTAACGCGATTACAATACTTCCTCTTAGTATGAGAAAGTAAAAATACTAAGTATTTTTATGCAATCTCAAAAATTTATATAATTAAAGCTAAGGACTTCATTGAAAAAAAGAAAAAAAAAAGAAAAAAGTTATCTATTAAAAATTTAATCTATTAAGTGAGTGTTATAAAGAAATATCTATCTTCTGGCTGCTAATTTTTCAAAAGAAATAAGGCCCGCCGGCCGGCAGCGCTCTGACAAGGCTCCAAACTTTAGGCCTGCCATATGGGCTCAGAGAGGGGCTTTGGATTGCGTAGGGCTTGTTCCTACTCTCCACTGACGAAAAAATAAACAAATTTTGTAATGGAAAATGATATATGAAGTGAAACATTACAGGAAACCTTAACATTGGCAGTTCCCCCAAAATCTTCGTAAATATTAAATTTTCTTTACTGGCAAAATTTACCAAACGAAAGTCAGCGGTAAAAATGTTCCTATGTATAAGATCCATTCAGTAAAGTCGCACTTCCTTTTGATGGATTTTGACCAGAAACTTCTTGAGAGATGCGTCGGTGGTACATAAACAGAATATCAATTTTCTGTTTTTGGGATATTTGTTCACAGATACACAGACAGACAGACAGACCTAACACATACACGCTAATAACCTTTTTTATGAGATCTCGAGCAATAAATTTCCGTGACAACTCAATTTCGAAATTGTGCCATGAACGCAATCCTGTTTGATGCATTACAGAATTAATGCTAAAATAACCTGATTGATCACAAACTGCTCAACCTATAGATAATGACAAAATAGGGCATTTTAAGCAAATTAGAATGATAATTATAAACTGGAAGACAATAATTATAATAAAGCTTTCAAAATTGTCCAAATGTAGCGCTTTACTATAAACAT